>JAXGFW010000117.1:0-87960 GCA_034376525.1 Nicotiana benthamiana
ATCCTGCCTTGTCCTGCGACGTCCTGACTCACGCCATGGTCTCGCCCTGCCATGTCCTGACGCGTCCCTTACGTGCCTGGCCATGTCTTGGCACGTCTGCAACGTTCCGACTCGTGCGATGGCCACGCCCTTCCATGTCCTATGACGTCCCGACTCGTGCCATGGCAACGCCCTGCCATGTCCTACGACGTCCCGACTCGTGCCATGGCCACGCCCTGCCATGTCATGATGCGTCCTGACACGTGCCATGGCCATGTCCAGATGTGTTCTGACACATGCCATGGCCATGTCCTGTTTCGTCGTGACACGTGCCATGGCCGCGTCCTGCGACGTCCTGACTCTTGCCATGGCCACGCCCTGCTGCCATGTCCTGTGACGTCATGAGTCATGCCATGGCCACGCCCTGCCATGTACTGACGTGTCCTGACAAGTGCCACTGCCATGTCCTAACGCGTCCTGACACGTGCCATGGCCATATCCTGACTCGTCCTGTGACGTTCTGACTCGTGCCATGGCCGTGTCTTGACACGTGTTGACCGGCCGTCGCCCGACGCTACCGCTCGAACCACCCCAACTTTCCACCACCGCCGCCAACGACCACCAACATCATTGCCCTTGACATGTTTCTGAGCATTGGTTAGCAATAGACGTGGTGCGACGTGATGCGGCTTGGAGCGATGTAGTGGGATGTCGTGCCATGGCCACGTCTTGACACGTGCCATGGCCAAGTCCTGACATGTCCTAACACGTACCATGACAATATCCTGCCATGTCCTACGATGTCCTGTCACGTACCATGGCCATGGCCTGACACGTCGTGACACGTACCATGACCATATCCTGGCATGTCCTGCGACGTCCTGACACGTACCATGGCCATGGCCTGACACGCCATGACACGTACCATGACCAAATCTTGCCATGTCCTGAGACGTCCTGAATCGTGCCATGGCCACGTACTGACGCGTCCAGACACATACCATGACCATATCCTTCCATGTCCTGTGACGTCCTGACTCGTGCCATGACACGCCCTGCCACGTCCTGACGCGTGCGATGGCCATGTCTTGCGACATCCTGAGTCGTGCCATGGCCACGCCCTGCCACGTCCTGACGCAACCTTACACGTACCATGGCCATGGCCTGACACTTCCTGACACGAACCATGACCATATCCTGCCATGTCCTGCGATGTCCTTACACGTACCATGGCCATGGCCTGAAACGTCATGACACGACCATGATCATATCTTGCCATGTCCTGCGACGTCATGAGTCATGCCATGGCCACGCATTGCCATGTCCTGACGTGTCCTGACATGTGCCACTGCCATGTCCTGACGTGTGCCATGGCCATGTCCGGACGCGTCCTGACACGTACCATGGCCTTATCCTGCCATGTCATGCGACGCCCTAACTCGTGCCATGGCCACGCCCTGCCATGTCCTGACGAGTCCTGCACGTGCCATGGCCATGTCCTGACACGTCCTGCGACGTCCCAACTCGTGCCATGGCCAAGCCCTGCCATGTCATGCGACGTCCCTACTCGTGCCATGGCCACGCCCTGCCATGTCCTGACGCGTCCTGACACGTGCCATGGCCATGTCCTGATGTGTCCTGACACATGCCATGGCCATGTCCTGACGCATCCTGCGACGTCCTAACTCTTTCCATGGCAACGCCGTCCTGCCATGTCCTCCGACGTCATGAGTCATGCCATGGCCACGCCCCGCCATGTCATGACGTGTCCTGACAAGTGCCACTGCGATGTCCTGACGCGTCCTGTTACGTGCCATGGCCATGTCCTGACTCGTCCTGCGATGTCCTGACACGTACCATGGCCATGCCTTGCCACGTCCTGACGCGTGCCATGGCCATGTCCGGACGCGTCCTGACACGTACCATGCCCATATCCTGCCATGTCCTGCGACGTCCTGACTCGTGCCATGGCCACGCCCTGCCATGTCCTGACGCGTCCCGCACGTGCCATGGCCATATCCTGCGACGTCCTGACTCGTGCCATGGCCACGCCCTGCCATGTCCTGACGCGTCCCGCACGTGCGAGGGCATGTCCTGACGCGTCTGCGACGTTCCGACTCATGCCGTGGCCACGCCCTGCCATGTCCTGCGACCTCCCGACTCGTGCCATGGCCACGCCCTGCCATGTCCTGCGACGTCCTGACTCGTACCATGGCCACGCCCTACCGTGTCCTGATGCGTCCTGAAACGTGCCATGGCCATGTCCTGATGCGTCCTGACACGTGCCATGGCCATGTCCTGACGCGTCCTGCGACGTCATGACTCTTGCCATGGCCACGCCGTGCTACCATGTCCTGCGATGTCATGAGTCATGCCATGGCCACACCCTGCCATGTTCTGACGTGTCCTAACACGTGCCACTGCCATGGCCTTACACGTACCATAACCACATCCTGCCATGTCCTGCGACGTCCTTACACGTACCATGGCCATGGCCTAGCACGTCATGACACGTACCATGGTCTTATCCTGCCATGTCCTGTGACGTCATGAGTCATGCCATGGCCACGCCCCGCCATGTCATGACGTGTCCTGACAAGTGCCACTGCGATGTCCTGACGCATCCTGACACGTGCCATGGCCATGTCCTGACTCGTCCTGCGACGTCCTGACGCGTGCCATGGCCATGTCCGGACGCGTCCTGACACGTACCATGCCCATATCCTGCCTTGTCCTGCGACGTCCTGACTCATGCCATGGTCTCGCCCTGCCATGTCCTGACGCGTCCCTTACGTGCCTGGCCATGTCTTGGCACGTCTGCAACGTTCCGACTCGTGCGATGGCCACGCCCTTCCATGTCCTATGACGTCCCGACTCGTGCCATGGCAACGCCCTGCCATGTCCTACGACGTCCCGACTCGTGCCATGGCCACGCCCTGCCATGTCATGATGCGTCCTGACACGTGCCATGGCCATGTCCAGATGTGTTCTGACACATGCCATGGCCATGTCCTGTTTCGTCGTGACACGTGCCATGGCCGCGTCCTGCGACGTCCTGAATCTTGCCATGGCCACGCCCTGCTGCCATGTCCTGTGACGTCATGAGTCATGCCATGGCCACGCCCTGCCATGTACTGACGTGTCCTGACAAGTGCCACTGCCATGTCCTGACGCGTCCTGACACGTGCCATGGCCATGTCCTGACTCGTCCTGCGACGTTCTGACTCGTGCCATGGCCATGTCTTGACATGTGTTGACCGGCCGTCGCCCGACGCTACCGCTCGAACCACCCCAACTTTCCACCACCGCCGCCAACGACCACCAACATCATTGCCCTTGACATGTTTCTGAGCATTGGTTAGCAATAGACGTGGTGCGACGTGATGCGGCTTGGAGCGATGTAGTGGGATGTCGTGCCATGGCCACGTCTTGACACGTGCCATGGCCAAGTCCTGACATGTCCTAACACGTACCATGACAATATCCTGCCATGTCCAGCGATGTCCTGTCACGTACCATGGCCATGGCCTGACACGTCGTGCCACGGACCATGACCATATCCTGGCATGTCCTGCGACGTCCTGACACGTACCATGGCCATGGCCTGACACGTCATGACACGTACCATGACCATATCTTGCCATGTCCTGAGACGTCCTGAATCGTGCCATGGCCACGTGCTGACGCGTCCAAACACATACCATGACCATATCCTGCCATGTCCTGTGACGTCCTGACTCGTGCCATGACACGCCCTGCCACGTGCTGACGCGTGCGAATGCCATGTCTTGCGACATCCTGAGTCGTGCCATGGCCACGCCCTTCCACGTCCTGACGCAACCTTACACGTACCATGGCCATGGCCTGACACTTCCTGACACGTACCATGACCATATCCTGCCATGTCCTGCGATGTCCTTACACGTACCATGGCCATGGCCTGACACGTCATGACACGACCATGATCATATCTTGCCATGTCCTGCGACGTCATGAGTCATGCCATGGCCACGCCCTGCCATGTCCTGACGTGTCCTGACATGTGCCACTGCCATGTCCTGACGCGTGCCATGGCCATGTCCGGACGCGTCCTGACACGTACCATGGCCATATCCTGCCATGTCATGCGACGCCCTAACTCGTGCCATGGCCACACCCTGCCATGTCCTGACGAGTCCTGCACGTGCCATGGCCATGTCCTGACACGTCCTGCGACGTCCCAACTCGTGCCATGGCCAAGCCCTGCCATGTCATGCGACGTCCCGACTCGTGCCATGGCCACGCCCTGCCATGTCCTGACGCGTTCTAACACGTGCCATGGCCATGTCCTGATGTGTCCTGACACATGCCATGGCCATGTCCTGATGCGACCTAACACGTGCCATGGCCATGTCCTGACGCGTCCTGCGACGTCCTAACTCTTTCCATGGCAACGCCGTCCTGCCATGTCCTGCGACGTCATGAGTCATGCCATGGCCACGCCCCGCCATGTCATGACGTGTCTTGACAAGTGCCACTGCGATGTCCTGACGCGTCCTAACACGTGCCATGGCCATGTTCTGACTCGTCCTGCGACGTCCTGACACGTACCATGGCCATGCCCTGCCACGTCCTGACGCGTGCCATGGCCATGTCCGGACGCGTCCTGACACGTACCATGCCCATATCCTGCCATGTCCTGCGACGTCCTGACTCGTGCCATGGCTACGCCCTGCCATGTCCTGACGCGTCCCGCACGTGCCATGGCCATATCCTGCGACGTCCTGACTCGTGCCATGGCCACGCCCTGCAATGTCCTGACACGTCCTGCACGTGCCATGGCCATGTCCTGACATGTTCTGCGACGTCTCGACTCGTGCCATGGCCACGCCCTGCCATGTCCTGCGACGTCCCGACTAGTGCCATGGCCATGCCCTGCCATGTCCTGACGCGTCCTGACACTTGCCATGGCCATGTCTTGATGTGTCCTAACACAAGCCGTGGCCATGTCCTCATGCGTCTAGACGCGTGCTATGGCCATGTCCTGACGCGTCCTGCGACGTCCTGACTCTTGCCATGGCCACGCCCTGCTGCCATGTCCTACGACGTCACGAGTCATGCCATGGCCATGCCCTGCCATTTCTGACGTGTCCTAACAGGTGCCACTGCCATGTCTTGACGCGTCCTGACACGTGCCATGGCCATGTCCCAACTCGTCCTGCGACTTCCTGACTCGTGCGATGGCCATGTCCTGACTCGTGCCGTCGCCCGATGCTACCGCTCGAACCACCCTGACTTTCCACCACCGCCGCCAACGACCACCAACATCATTGCGCTTGACATATTTCTGAGCATTGGTTAGCAATAGACGTGGTGCGACGTGGTGCGGCTTGGAGCGATGTAGTGGGTTGTCATTCCATGGCCACGTCTTGACACGTGCCATGGCCAAGTCCTGACATGTCCTAACACGTACCATGACAATATCTTGCCATGTCCTCCGATGTCCTGTCACGTACCATGGCCACGGCCTGACACGTCCTGACACGTACCATGACCATATCCTGGCATGTGCTACGACGTCCTGACACGTACCATGGCCATGGCCTGACACGTCATGACACGTACCATGACCATATCTTGCCATGTCCTGAGACGTCCTGAATCGTGCCATGGCCACGTGCTGACGCGTCCAGACACATACCATGACCATATCCTGCCATGTCCTGTGACGTCCTGACTCGTGCCATGACACGCCCTGCCACGTCCTGACGCGTGCGATGGCCATGTCCTGCAACATCCTGAGTCGTGCCATGGCCACGCCTTGCCACATCTTGACGCGTCCTTACACGTACCATAGCCATGGCCTGACACTTCTTGACACGTACCATGACCATATCCTGCCATGTCCTGCGACGTCCTGACACGTACCATGGCCATGGCCTGACACGTCATGACACGTACCATGATCATATCCTGCCATGTCCTGCGACGTGATGAGTCATGCCATGGCAACGCCCTGCCATGTCATGCGACGTCCCGACTCGTGCCACTGCCATGTCCTGACGCGTGCGGACGCGTGCCACTGCCATGTCCTGACTCGTGCCACTGCCATGTCCTGACTCGTGCCATGGCCATGCCCTGCCACGTCCTGACGCATGCCATGGCCATGTCCGGACGCGTCCTGACACGTACCATGGCCATATTCTGCCATGTCATGCGACGTCCTAACTCGTGCCATGGCCACGCCCTGCCATGTCCTGTCTCGTCCTGCACGTGCCATGGCCATGTCCTGACACGTCCTTCGACGTACCGACACGTGCCATGGCCACGCCCTGCCATGTCATGCGACGTCCCGACTCGTGCCATGGGCACGCTCTGCCATGTCCTGACGCGTCCTGACACGTGCCATGGCCATGTCCTGATGTGTCCTGACACATGCCATGGCCATGTCCTGATGCGTCCTCACACGTGCCATGGCCATGTCCTGACGCGTCCTGCGACGTCCTGACTCTTGCCATGGCCACGCCGTGCTACCATGTCCAGCGACGTCATGAGGCATGCCATGGCCACGCCCTGCCATTTCCTGACGTGTCCTCACACGTGCCACTGCCATGGCCTGACACGTACCATGAACACGTCCTGCCATGTCTTGCGACGTCCTTACACGTACCATGGCCATGGCCTAACACGTCATGACACGTACCATGGTCATATCCTACCATGTCCTGCGACGTCCTGAGTCATGCCATGGCCACGCCCCGCCATGTCATGACGTGTCCTGACACGTACCACTGTGATGTCCTGACGCGTCCTGACACGTGCCATGCCATGTCCTGACTCGTCCGGCGACATCCTGACACGTACCATGGCCATGCCCTGCCACGTCCTGACGCGTGCCATGGCCATGTCCGGACGCGTCCTGACACGTACCATGCCCATATCCTTCCATGTCCTGCGACGTCCTGACTCGTGCCATGGCCACGCCCTGCCATGTCCTGACGCGTCCCGCACGTGTCTGGCCATGTCCTGACACGTCTAGGACGTTCCGACTCGTGCCATGGCCACACCCTGCCATGTCCTGCTATGCCTGACTCGTGCCATGGCCACGCCCTGCCATGTCTTGCGACGTCCCGACTCGTGCCATGGCCACTCCCTGCCATGTCCTGATGCGTCCTGACACGTGCCATGGCCATGTCCTGATGTGTTCTGACACATTCCATGTCCATGTCCTGATGCGTCGTGACACGTGCCATGGCCATGTCTTGACGCGTCCTGCGACGTCCTGACTCTTGCCATGGCCACGCCCTGCTGCCATGTCCTGCGACGTCATGAGTCATGCCATGGCCACGCCCTGCCATGTACTGACGTGTCCTGACACGTGCCACTGCCATGTCCTGACGCGTCCTGACACGTGCTATGGCCATGTCCTGACTCGTCCTGCGACATTCTGACTCGTGCCATGGCCATGTCCTGACACGTGTTGACCGGCCGTCGCCCGACGCTACCGCTCGAACCACCCCGACTTTCCACCACCGCCGCCAACGACCACCAACATCATTGCGCTTGACATGTTTCTGAGCATTGGTTAGCAATAGATGTGGTGCGACGTGGTGCGGCTTGGAGTGATGTAGTGGGATGTCGTGCCATGGCCACGTCTTGACACGTGCCATGGCCAAGTCCTGACATGTCCTAACACGTACCATGACAATATCCTGCCATGTCTTACGATGTCCTGTCACGTACCATGGCCATGGCCTGACACGTCCTGACACGTACCATGACCATATCCTGGCATGTCCTTCGACGTCCTGACACGTACCATGGCCATGGCCTGACACGTCATGACACGTACCATGACCATATCTTACCATGTCCTGAGACGTCCTGAATCGTGCCATGGCCACGTGCTGACGCGTCCAGACACATACCATGACCATATCCTGCCATGTCCTGTGACATCCTGAGTCATGCCATGACACGCCCTGCCACATCCTGACTCATGCGATGGCCATGTCCTGCGACATCCTGAGTCGTGCCATGGCCACGCCCTGCCACATCCTGACGCGTCCTTACACGTACCATGGCCATGGCCTGACACTTCCTGACACGTACCATGACCATATCCTGCCATGTCCTGCGACGTCCTTACACGTATCATGGCCTTGGCCTGACACGTCATGACACGTACCATGATCATATCCTGCAATGTCCTGCGACGTCATGAGTCATGCCATGGCCACGCTCTGCCATGTCCTGACGCGTCCTGACACGTGCCATGGCCATGTCCTGATGTGTCCTGACACATGCCATGGCCATGTCCTGATGCGTCCTCACACGTGCCATGGCCATGTCCTGACGCGTCCTGCGACGTCCTGACTCTTGCCATGGCCTCGCCGTGCTACCATGTCCTGCGACGTCATGAGGCATGCCATGGCCACGCCCTGCCATTTCCTGACGTGTCCTAACACGTGCCACTACCATGGCCTGACACGTACCATGAACACGTCCTGCCATGTCCTGCGACGTCCTTACACGTACCATGGCCATGGCCTAACACGTCATGACACGTACCATGGTCATATCCTACCATGTCCTGACACGTGCCACTGTGATGTCCTAATGCGTCCTGACACGTGCCATGCCATGTCCTGACTCGTCCGGCGACGTCCTGACACGTACCATGGCCATGCCCTGCCACGTCCTGACGCGTGCCATGGCCATGTCCGAACGCGTCCTGACACGTACCATGCCCATATCCTTCCATGTCCGGCGACGTCCTGACTCATGCCATGGCCACGCCCTGCCATGTCCTGACGCGTCCCGCACGTGTCTGGCCATGTCCTGACACGTCTAGGACGTTCCGACTCATGCCATGGCCACACCCTGCCATGTCCTGCTATGCCTGACTCGTGCCATGGCCACGCCCTGCCATGTCTTGCGACGTCCCAACTCGTGCCATGGCCACGCCCTGCAATGTCCTGACACGTCCTGCACGTGCCATGGCCATGTCCTGACATGTTCTGCGACATCTCGACTCGTGCCATGGCCACGCCTTGCCATGTCCTGTGACGTCCCGACTAGTGACATGGCCATGCCCTGCCATGTCCTGACGCGTCCTGACACTTGCCATGGCCATGTCTTGATGTGTCCTAACACAAGCCGTGGCCATGTCCTCATGCGTCTAGACGCGTGCCATGGCCATGTCCTGACGCGTCCTGCGACGTCCTGACTCTTGCCATGGCCACGCCCTGCTGCCATGTCCTACGACGTCACGAGTCATGCCATGGCCATGCCCTGCCATTTCTGACGTGTCCTAACAGGTGCCACTGCCATGTCTTGACGCGTCCTGACACGTGCCATGGCCATGTCCCAACTCGTCCTGCGACTTCCTGACTCGTGCGATGGCCATGTCCTGACTCGTGCCGTCGCCCGATGCTACTGCTCAAACCACCCAGACTTTCCACCACCGCCGCCAACGACCACCAACATCATTGCGCTTGTCATGTTTCTAAGCATTGGTTAGCAATAGACGTGGTGCGACGTGGTGCGGCTTGGAGCGATGTGGTGGGTTGTCGTGCCATGGCCACGTCTTGACACGTGCCATGGCCAAGTCCTGACATGTCCTAACACGTACCATGGCAATATCCTGCCATGTCCTGCCATGTCCTGTCACGTAGCATGGCCATGGCCTGACACGTACCATGACCATTTCCTGGCATGTCCTGCGATATCCTGACACGTACCATGGCCATGGCCTGACACGTCATGACACGTACCATGACCATATCTTGCCATGTCCTGAGACGTCCTAAATCGTGCGATGGCCACGTGCTGACGCGTCCAAACACATACCATGACCATATCGTGCCATGTCCTGTGACGTCCTGACTCGTGCCATGACACGCCCTGCCACGTCCTGACGTGTGCGATGGCCATGTCCTGCGACATCCTGAGTCGTGCCATGGCCACGCCCTTCCACGTCCTGAGGCGTCCTTACACGTACCATGGCCATGGCCTGACACTTCCTGACACGTACCATGACCATATCCTGCCATGTCCTGCGACGTCCTTACACGTACCATGGCCATGGCCTGACACGTCATGACGCGTACCATGATTATATTCGTCCATGTCCTGCGACGTCATGAGTCATGCCATGGCCACGCCTTGCCATGTCCTGACGTGTCCTGACACGTGCCACTGCCATGTCCTGACGCGTCCTGACGCGTGCCATGGCCGTGTCCTGACTCGTGCCATGGCCATGCCCTGCCACGTCCTGACGCGTGCCATGGCCATGTCCGGACGCGTCCTGACACATACCATGGCCATATCCTGCCATGTCCTGCGACGTCCTGACTCGTGCCATGGCCACGCCCTAAAATGTCCTGACGCGTCCTGCACGTGCCATGGCCATGTCTTGACACGTCCTGTGACGTCCCGACTCGTGCCATGGCCACGCCCTGCCTTGTCATGCGATGTCCCGACTCGTGCCATGGCCACGCCCTGCCATGTCCTGACGCGTCCTGACACGTGCCATGGCCATGTCCTGATGTGTCCTGACACATGCCATGGCCATGTCCTGATGCGTCCTGACACGTGCCATGGCCATGTCCTGACGCGTCCTGCGACGTCCTAACTCTTGCCATGGCCACGCCGTGCTACCATGTCCTACGACGTCATGAGTCATGCCATGGCCACGCCCTGCCATGTCCTGACATGTCCTAACACGTGCCACTGCCATGGCTTGACACGTACCATGACCACATCCTGCCATGTCCTGCGACGTCCTTACACGTACCATGGCCATGGCCTAACACGTCATGACAGGTACCATGGTCATATCCAGCCATGTCCTGTGACGTCATGAGTCATGCCATGTCCACGCCCCGCCATGTCATGACGTGTCCTTACACGTGCCACTGCGATGTCCTGACGCGTCCTGACACGTGCCTTGGCCATGTCCTACCACGTCCCGACGCGTGCCATGGTCACGCCCTGCCAAGTCCTAACGCGTCCTGACCCGTGCCATGGCCATGTCGTGATGTGTTCTGATACATGCCATGGCCATCTCCTGATGCGTTGTGATACGTGCAATGGCCATGTCCTGACGCGTCCTGCGACCTCCTGACACTTGCCATGGCCACGCCCTGCTGCCATGTCCTGCGACGTCATGGGTCATGCGATGACCACGCCCTGCCATGTCTTGACGTGTCCTGACATGTGCCACTGCCATGTCCTGACGCGTCCTGACACGTGCCATGGCCATGTTCTGACTCGTCCTGTGACGTCCTGACTCATGCCATGGCCATGTCCTGACACGTGTTCTCCGGCCGTCGCCCGACTCTACCGCTCGAACCACCACGACTTTCTACCACCTCCGCCAACGACTTGCGCTTGACATGTTTCTAAGCATTGGTTAGCAATAGACCTGCTGCGACGTGGTGCGGCTTAGAGCAACGTAGTGCGATGTCGTGCCATGACCACGTCTTGACACGTACCATGGCCAAGTCCTGACACATCCTGACACGTACCATGTCCATACCATGCCATGTCCTGCGCGTCCTTACACGTACCATGGCCATGGCGTGACACGTCCTGACACGTACCATAACCATATCCTGCCCTGTCCTACGACGTCCTTACACGTACCATGGCCATGGCATGACACGTCATGACACGTACAATGTCCTATTCTGCCATGTCCTACGACGTTCTGAATCATGCCATGGCCACATCCTGACGCGTCCTGACACGTACCATGGCCACGTCCTGACGCGTCCTGACACATACCGTGGCCATATCCTGCCATGTCCGGCAACGTCTTGACTCGTGCCATGACCACGCCCTGCCACGTCCTGATGCGTGCGATGGCCATGTCCTGCGACTTCCTGAGTCGTGCCATGGCCACGCCTTGCCACGTCCTGACGCGTCCTTACACGTACCATGGCCATGGCCTGACACGTTCTGACACGTATCATGACCATATCCTGCCATGTCCTGCGACGTCCTTACACGTACCATGGCCATGGCCTGACACGTCATGACACGTACCATGATCATATCCTGCCATGTCCTGCGACGTCATGAGTCATGCCATGGCCACGCCCTGCCATATCTTGACGTGTCCTGACACGTGCCACTGCGACGTCCTGACTCGTGCCATGGCCACGCCCTGCCATATCTTGACACGTCCTGCACGTGCCATGGCCATGTCCTGACACGTTCTGCGACGTCCCGACTCGTGCCATGGCCACGCCCCGCCATGTCCTGCGACGTCCCGACTAGTGCCATGGCCACGCCCTGCCATGTCCTGACGCGTCCTGACACTTGCCATGGCCATGTCTTGATGTGTCCTGACACAAGCCATGGCCATGTCCTGATGCGTCCAGACACGTGCCATTGCCATGTCCTGACGCGTCCTGCGACGTCCTGACTCTTGCCATGGCCATGCACTGCTGCCATGTCCTGCGACGTCATGAGTCATGCCATGGCCACGCCCTGCCATTTCTGATATGTCCTAACACGTGCCACTGCCATGTCTTGACGCGTCCTGAGACGTGCCATGGCTATGTCCCGACTCGTCCTGCGACGTCCTGAATCATGCCTTGGCCATGTCCTGACACGTGTCGACCGGCCGTCGCCCGATGCTACCGCTCGAACCACCCTGACTTTCCACCACCGCCGCCAACGACCACCAACATCATTGCGCTTGACATATTTCTGAGCATTGGTTAGCAATAGACGTGGTGCGACGTGGTGCGGCTTGGAGCGATGTAGTGGGTTGTCATTCCATGGCCACGTCTTGACACGTGCCATGGCCAAGTCCTGACATGTCCTAACACGTACCATGACAATATCCTGCCATGTCCTCCGATGTCCTGTCACGTACCATGGCCACGGCCTGACACGTCCTGACACGTACCATGACCATATCCTGGCATGTGCTGCGACGTCCTGACACGTACCATGGCCATGGCCTGACACGTCATGACACGTACCATGACCATATCTTGCCATGTCCTGAGACGTCCTGAATCGTGCCATGGCCACGTGCTGACGCGTCCAGACACATACCATGACCATATCCTGCCATGTCCTGTGACGTCCTGACTCGTGCCATGACACGCCCTGCCACGTCCTGACGCGTGCGATGGCCATGTCCTGCAACATCCTGAGTCCTGCCATGGCCACGCCTTGCCACATCTTGACGCGTCCTTACACGTACCATAGCCATGGCCTGACACTTCCTGACACGTACCATGACCATATCCTGCCATGTCCTGCGACGTCCTGACACGTACCATGGCCATGGCCTGACACGTCATGACACGTACAATGATAATATCCTGCCATGTCCTGCGACGTGATGAGTCATGCCATGGAAACGCCCTGCCATGTCATGCGACGTCCCGACTCGTGCCACTGCCATGTCCTGACGCGTCCGGACGCGTGCCACTGCCATGTCCTGACTCGTGCCACTGCCATGTCCTGACTCGTGCCATGGCCATGCCCTGCCACGTCCTGACGCATGCCATGGCCATGTCCGGACGCGTCCTGACACGTACCATGGCCATATTCTGCCATGTCATGCGACGTCCTGACTCGTGCCATGGCCACGCCCTGCCATGTCCTGTCTCGTCCTGCACGTGCCATGGCCATGTCCTGACACGTCCTTCGACGTCCCGACACGTGCCATGGCCACGCCCTGCCATGTCATGCGACGTCCCGACTCGTGCCATGGCCACGCTCTGCCATGTCCTGACGCGTCCTGACACGTGCCATGACCATGTCCTGATGTGTCCTGACACATGCCATGGCCATGTCCTGATGCGTCCTCACACGTGCCATGGCCATGTCCTGACGCGTCCTGCGACGTCCTGACTCTTGCCATGGCCACGCCGTGCTACCATGTCCAGCGACGTCATGAGGCATGCCATGGCCACGCCCTGCCATTTCCTGACGTGTCCTCACACGTGCCACTGCCATGGCCTGACACGTACCATGAACACGTCCTGCCATGTCTTGCGACGTCCTTACACGTACCATGGCCATGGCCTAACACGTCATGACACGTACCATGGTCATATCCTACCATGTCCTGCGACGTCCTGAGTCATGCCATGGCCACGCCCCGCCATGTCATGACGTGTCCTAACACGTACCACTGTGATGTCCTGACGCGTCCTGACACGTGCCATGCCATGTCCTGACTCGTCCGGCGACATCCTGACACGTACCATGGCCATACCCTGCCACGTCCTGACGCGTGCCATGGCCATGTCCGGACGCGTCCTGACACGTACCATGCCCATATCCTTCCATGTCCAGCGACGTCCTGACTCGTGCCATGGCCACGCCCTGCCATGTCCTGACGCGTCCCGCACGTGTCTAGCCCGTGCCATGGCCACACCCTGCCATGTCCTGCTATGCCTGACTCGTGCCATGGCCACGCCCTGCCATGTCTTGCGACGTCCCGACTCGTGCCCTGGCCACTCCCTGCCATGTCCTGATGCGTCCTGACACGTGCCATGGCCATGTCCTGATGTGTTCTGACACATTCCATGTCCATGTCCTGATGCATCGAGACACGTGCCATGGCCATGTCTTGACGCGTCCTGCGACGTCCTGACTCTTGCCATGGCCACGCCCTGCTGCCATGTCCTGCGACGTCATGAGTCATGCCATGGCCACGCCCTGCCATGTACTGACGTGTCCTGACACGTGCCACTGCCATGTCCTGACGCGTCCTGACACGTGCTATGGCCATGTCCTGACTCGTCCTGCGACGTTCTGACTCGTGCCATGGCCATGTCCTGACACGTGTTGACCGGCCGTCGCCCGACGCTACCGCTCGAACCACCCCGACTTTCCACCACCGCCGCCAACGACCACCAACATCATTGCGCTTGACATGTTTCTGAGCATTGGTTAGCAATAGACGTGGTGCGACGTGGTGCGGCTTGGAGTGATGTAGTGGGATGTCGTGCCATGGCCACGTCTTGACACGTGCCATGGCCAAGTCCTGACATGTCCTAACACGTACCATGACAATATCCTGCCATGTCTTACGATGTCCTGTCACGTACCATGGCCATGGCCTGACACGTCCTGACACGTACCATGACCATATCCTGGCATGTCCTTCGACGTCCTGACACGTACCATGGCCATGGCCTGACACGTCATGACACGTACCATGACCATATCTTACCATGTCCTGAGACGTCCTGAATCGTGCCATGGCCACGTGCTGACGCGTCCAGACACATACCATGACCATATCCTGCCATGTCCTGTGACATCCTGAGTCGTGCCATGACACGCCCTGCCACATCCTGACTCGTGCGATGGCCATGTCCTGCGACATCCTGAGTCGTGCCATGGCCACGCCCTGCCACATCCTGACGCGTCCTTACACGTACCATGGCCATGGCCTGACACTTCCTGACACGTACCATGATCATATCCTGCCATGTCCTGCGACGTCCTTACACGTATCATGGCCTTGGCCTGACACGTCATGACACGTACCATGATCATATCCTGCAATGTCCTGCGACGTCATGAGTCATGCCATGGCCACGCTCTGCCATGTCCTGACGCGTCCTGACACGTGCCATGGCCATGTCCTGATGTGTCCTGACACATGCCATGGCCATGTCCTGATGCGTCCTCACACGTGCCCTGGCCATGTCCTGACGCGTCCTGCGACGTCCTGACTCTTGCCATGGCCTCGCCGTGCTACCATGTCCTGCGACGTCATGAGGCATGCCATGGCCACGCCCTGCCATTTCCTGACGTGTCCTAACACGTGCCACTACCATGGCCTGACACGTACCATGAACACGTCCTGCCATGTCCTGCGACGTCCTTACACGTACCATGGCCATGGCCTAACACGTCATGACACGTACCATGGTCATATCCTACCATGTCCTGACACGTGCCACTGTGATGTCCTGATGCGTCCTGACACGTGCCATGCCATGTCCTGACTCGTCCGGCGACGTCCTGACACGTACCATGGCCATGCCCTGCCACGTCCTGACGCGTGCCATGGCCATGTCCGAACGCGTCCTGACACGTACCATGCCCATATCCTTCCATGTCCGGCGACGTCCTGACTCGTGCCATGGCCACGCCCTGCCATGTCCTGACGCGTCCCGCACGTGTCTGGCCATGTCCTGACACGTCTAGGACGTTCCGACTCGTGCCATGGCCACACCCTGCCATGTCCTGCTATGCCTGACTCGTGCCATGGCCACGCTCTGCCATGTCTTGCGACGTCCCAACTCGTGCCATGGACACTCCCTGCCATGTCCTGATGCGTCCTGACACGTGCCATGGTCATGTCCTGATGTGTTCTGACACATTCCATGTCCATGTCCTGATGCATAGTGACACGTGCCATGGCCATGTCTTGACGCGTCCTGCGACGTCCTGACTCTTGCCATGGCCACGCCCTGCTGCCATGTCCTGCGACGTCATGAGTCATGCCATGGCCACGCCCTGCCATGTACTGACGTGTCCTGACACGTGCCACTGCCATGTCCTGACGCGTCCTGACACGTGCCATGGCCATGTCCTGACTCGTCCTGCGACGTTCTGACTCGTGCCATGGCTATGTCCTGACACGTGTTGACCGGCCGTCGCCCGACGCTACCGCTCGAACCACCCCGACTTTCCACCACCGCCGCAAACGACAACCAACATCATTGCGCTTGACATGTTTCTGAGCATTGGTTAGCAATAGACGTGGTGCGACGTGGTGCGGCTTGGAGTGATGTAGTGGGATGTAGTGCCATGGCCACGTCTTGACACGTGCCATGGCCAACTCCTGACATGTCCTAACACGTACCATGACAATATCCTGCCATGTCTTTCGATGTCCTGTCACGTACCATGGCCATGGCCTGACACGTCCTGACACGTACCATGACCATATCCTGGCATGTCCTTCGACGTCCTGACACGTACCATGGCCATGGCCTGACACGTCATGACACGTACCATGACCATATCTTGCCATGTCCTGAGACGTCCTGAATCGTGCCATGGCCACGTGCTGACGCGTCCAGACACATACCATGACCATATCCTGCCATGTCCTGTGACATCCTGAGTCGTGCCATGACACGCCCTGCCACATCCTGACTCGTGCGATGGCCATGTCCTGCGACATCCTGAGTCGTGCCATGGCCACGCCCTGCCACATCCTGACGCGTCCTTACACGTACCATGGCCATGGCCTGACACTTCCTGACACGTACCATGACCATATCCTGCCATGTCCTGCGACGTCCTTACACGTATCATGGCCATGGCCTGACACGTCATGACACGTACCATGATCATATCCTGCAATGTCCTGCGACGTCATGAGTCATGCCATGGCCACGCCCTGCCATGTCCTGACGTGTCCTGACACGTGCCACTGCCATGTCCTGACACGTCCTGACGCTTTCCATGGCCATGTCCTGACTCGTGCCATGGCCATGCCCTGCCACGTCCCGACGCGTGCCATGGCCATGTCCGGACGCGTCCTGACACGTACCATGGCAATATCCAGCCATGTCATGCGACGTCTTGACTCGTGACATGGCCACGCCCTGCCATGTCCTGACGCGTCCTGCACGTGCCATGGCCATGTCCTGACACGTCCTGCGACGTCCCGACTCGTGCATTGGCCACGCCTTGCCATGTCATGCGACGTCCCGACTCGTGCCATGGCCACGCCCTGCCATGTCCAGACGCGTCCTGACACGTTTCATGGCCATGTCCTGATGTGTCCTGACACATGCCATTGCCATGTCCTGATGCGTCCTGACACGTGCCATGGTCATGTCCTGACGCGTCCTGCGACGTCCTGACTCTTGCTATGGCCACGCCGTGCTGCCATGTCCTGCGACGTCATGAGTCATGCCATGGCCACGCCCTGCCATGTCCTGACGTGTCCTAACACGTGCCACTGCCTTGGCCTGACACATACCATGACCACGTCCTGCCATGTCCTGCGACGTCCCTACACGTACCATGGCCATGGCCTAACACGTCATGACACGTACCATGGTCATATCCTGCCATGTCCTTCGACGTCATGAGTCATGCCATGGCCACGCCCCGCCATGTCATGACGTGTCCTGACAAGTGCCACTGCGATGTCCTGACACGTCCTGACACGTGCCATGGCCATGTACTGACTCGTCCTGCGACGTCCTGACACGTACTATGGCCATGCCGTGCCACGTCCTGACGCGTGCCATGGCCATGTCCGGGCGCGTCTTGACACGTACCATGCCCATATCCTGCCATGTCCTGCGACGTCCTGACTCGTGCCATGGCCACGCCCTGCCATGTCCTGACGCGTCCTGACACGTGTCATTGCGATGTCCTGATGTGTCCTGACACATGCCACTGCCCTCTCCTGATGCGTCCTGACACGTGCCATGGCCATGTCCTGACGCGTCCTGCGACGTCCAGACTCTTGCTATGGCCACGCCGTGCTGCCATGTCCTGCGACGTCATGAGTCATGCCATGGCCACGCGCTGCCATATCCTGACGTGTCCTAACACGTGCCACTGCCATGGCCTGACACGTACGATGACCACATCCTACCATGTCCTGCGACGTCCTTACACGTACCATGGCCATGGCCTAACACGTCATGACACGTACCATGGTCATATCCTGCCATGTCCTGCGACGTCATGAGTCATGCCATGGCCACGCCCCGCCATGTCATGACGTGTCCTGACACGTGCCACTGCGATGTCCTGACGCGTCCTGACACGTGCCATGGCCATGTCCTGACTCGTCCTGCGACGTCCTGACACGTACCATGGCCATGCCCTGCCACGTCCTGACGCGTGCCATGGCCATGTTCGGGCGCGTCCTGACACGTACCATGCCCATATCCTGCCATGTCCTGCGACGTCCTGACTCGTGCCATGGCCACGCCCTGCCATGTCCTGACGCGTCCCGCACGTGCCTGGCCATGTCTTGACACGTCTGCGACGTTCCGAATCGTGCCATGGCAGAGCCCTGCCATGTTCTGCAACGTCCCGACTCGTGCCATGGCCACGCCCTGCCATGTCTTGCGACGCCCCGACCCGTACCATGGCCACGCCCCGCCATGTCCTGACGCGTCCTGACACGTGCCATGGCCATGTCCTGATGTGTTCTGACATGCCATGGCCATGTTCTAATGCGTCGTGACACGTGCCATGGCCATGTCTTGACAAGTCCTGCGATGTCCTGACTCTTTCCATGGCCACGCCCTGCTGCCATGTCCTGCGACGTCATGAGTCATGCCATGGCCACGCCCTGCCACGTACTGACGTGTCTTGAAACGTGCCACTGCCATGGCCTAACGCGTCCTGACACGTGCCATGGCCATGTCCTGACTCTTCCTGCGACGTTCTGACTCTTGCCATGGCCATGTCCTGACACGTGTTGACAGCCGTCGCCCGACGCTACCGCTCGAACCACCCCGACTTTCCACCACCGCCGCCAACGACCACCAACATCATTGAGCTTGACATGTTTCTGAGCATTGGTGAGCAATAGACGTGGTGCGACGTGGTGTGGCTTGGAGCGACGTAGTGCGATGTCGTGCCATGGCCACGTCTTGACACGTACCATGGCCAATTCCTTACACGTCCTGACACGTTCCATGACCATACCGTGCCATGTCATGCGCGTCCTTACACGTACCATGGCCATGGCCTGACATGTCCTGACACGTACCATGACCATATCCTGCCATGTCCTGCGACGTCCTTACACGTACCATGGCCATGGCATGACACGTCATGACATGTACCATGATCAAATCCTGCCATTTCCTGCGACGTCATGAGTCATGCCATGGCCACGCCCTGCCATGTCCTGACGTGTCCTGACTCGTGCGATGGCCATGTCCTGCGACATCCTGAGTCGTGCCATGGCCACGCCCTGCCACGTCCTGACGCGTCCTTGCACGTACCATGGCCATGGCCTGACACTTCCTGACACGTACCATGACCATACCGTGCCATGTCATGCGCGTCCTTACACGTACCATGGCCATGGCCTGACATGTCCTGACACGTACCATGACCATATCCTGCCATGTCCTGCGACGTCCTTACACGTACCATGGCCATGTCATGACGCGTCTGCGAC
This sequence comes from Nicotiana benthamiana, assembly GCA_034376525.1. Classification (NCBI taxonomy): domain Eukaryota; kingdom Viridiplantae; phylum Streptophyta; class Magnoliopsida; order Solanales; family Solanaceae; genus Nicotiana; species Nicotiana benthamiana. The sequence continues at coordinate 20,123 of JAXGFW010000117.1, forward strand.
ATGTCCTAACTCTTGCCATGGCCACGCCCTGCTGCCATTTCCTGCGACGTCATGAGTCATGCCATGGCCACGCCCTGCCATGTCCTGACGTGTCCTGACTCGTGCGATGGCCATGTCCTGCGACATCCTGAGTCGTGCCATGGCCACGCCCTGCCACGTCCTGACGCGTCCTTGCACGTACCATGGCCATGGCCTGACACTTCCTGACACGTACCATGACCATATCCTGCCATGTCCTACGACGTCCTTACACGTATCATGGCCATGGCCTGACACGTCATGACACGTACCATGATCATATCCTGCAATGTCCTGCGACGTCATGAGTCATGCCATGGCCACGCCCTGCGATGTCCTGACGTGTCCATACACGTGCCACTGCCATGTCCTGACGCGTCCTGACGCTTGCCATGGCCATATCCAGCCATGTCATGCGACGTCTTGACTCGTGACATGGCCACGCCCTGCCATGTCCTGACGCGTCCTGCACGTGCCATGGCCATGTCGTGACACGTCCTGCGACGTCCCGACTCGTGCCATGGCCACGCCCTGCCATGTCATGCGACGTCCCGACTCGTGCCATGGCCACGCTCTGCCATGTCCTGACGCGTCCTGACATGTGCCATGGCCATGTCCTGATGTGTCCTGACACATGCCATGGCCATGTCCTGATGCGTCCTCACACGTGCCATGGCCATGTCCTGACGCGTCCTGCGACGTCCTGACTCTTGCCATGGCCACGCCGTGCTACCATGTCCTGCGACGTCATGAGGCATGCCATGGCCACGCCCTGCCATTTCCTGACGTGTCCTAACACGTGCCACTGCCATGGCCTGACACGTACCATGAACACGTCCTGCCATGTTCTGCGACGTCCTTACACGTACCATGGCCATGGCCTAACACGTCATGACACGTACCATGGTCATATCCTACCACGTCATGACACGTACCATGGTCATATCCTACCATGTCCTGCGACGTCCTGAGTCATGCCATGGCCACGCCCCGCCATGTCATGACGCGTCTTGACACGTACCACTGTGATGTCCTGATGCGTCCTGACACGTGCCATGCCATGTCCTGACTCGTCCGGCGACGTCCTGACACGTACCATGGCCATGCCCTGCCACGTCCTGACGCGTGCCATGGCCATGTCCGGACGCGTCCTGACACGTACCATGCCCATATCCTTCCATGTCCGGCGACGTCCTGACTCGTGCCATGGCCACGCCCTGCCATGTCCTGACGCGTCCCACACGTGTCTGGCCATGTCCTGACACGTCTAGGACGTTCCGACTTGTGCCATGGCCACACCCTGCCATGTCCTGCTATGCCTGACTCGTGCCATGGCCACGCCCTTCCATGTCTTGCGACGTCCCGACTCGTGCCATGGCCACTCCCTGCCATGTCCTGATGCGTCCTGACACGTGCCATGGCCATGTCCTGATGTGTTCTGACACATTCCATGTCCATGTCCTGATGCGTAGTGACACGTGCCATGGCCATGTCTTGACGCGTCCTGCGACGTCCTGACTCTTGCCATGGCCACGCCCTGCTGCCATGTCCTGCGACGTCATGAGTCATGCCATGGCCACGCCCTGCCATGTACTGACGTGTCCTGACACGTGCCACTGCCATGTCCTGACGCGTCCTGACACGTGCCATGGCCATGTCCTGACTCGTCCTGCGACGTTCTGACTCGTGCCACGGCCATGTCCTGACACGTGTTGACCGGCCGTCGCCCGACGCTACCGCTCGAACCACCCCGACTTTCCACCACCGCCGCAAACGACCACCAACATCATTGCGCTTGACATGTTTCTGAGCATTGGTTAGCAATAGACGTGGTGCGACGTGGTGCGGCTTGGAGTGATGTAGTGGGATGTCGTGCCATGGCCACGTCTTGACACGTGCCATGGCCAAGTCCTGACATGTCCTAACACGTACCATGACAATATCCTGCCATGTCTTACGAAGTCCTGTCACGTACCATGGCCATGGCCTGACACGTCCTGACACGTACCATGACCATATCCTGGCATGTCCTTCGACGTCCTGACACGTACCATGGCCATGGCCTGACACGTCATGACACGTACCATGACCATATCTTGCCATGTCCTGAGACGTCCGGAATCGTGCCATGGCCACGTGCTGACGCGTCCAGACACATACCATGACCATATCCTGCCATGTCCTATGACATCCTGAGTCGTGCCATGACACGCCCTGCCACATCCTGACTCGTGCGATGGCCATGTCCTGCGACATCCTGAGTCGTGCCATGGCCACGCCCTGCCACATCCCGACGCGTCCTTACACGTACCATGGCCATGGCCTGACACTTCCCGACACGTACCATGACCATATCCTGCCATGTCCTGCGACGTCCTTACACGTATCATGGCCATGGCCTGACACGTCATGACACGTACCATGATCATATCCTGCAATGTCCTGCGACGTCATGAGTCATGCCATGGCCACGCCCTGCCATGTCCTGACGTGTCCTGACACATGCCACTACCATGTCCTGACGCGTGCCGTGGCCATGTCCTAACTCGTCCCATGGCCATGCCCTGCCATGTCCTGATGCGTGCCATGGCCATGTCCGGACGCGTCCTGACACGTACCATGGCCATATCCTGCCATGTCATGCGACGTCCTGACTCGTGCCATGGCCACGCCCTGCCATGTCCTGACGCGTCCTGCACGTGCCATGGCCATGTCTTGACACGTCCTGCGACGTCCCGACTCGTGCCATGGCCACGCCCTGCCATGTCATGCGACGTCCCGACTAGTGCCATGGCCATGCCCTGCCATGTCCTGACGCGTCCTGACACTTGCCATGGCCATGTCTTGATGTGTCCTAACACTAGCCGTGGCCATGTCCTCATGCGTCTAGACGCGTGCCATGGCCATGTCCTGACGCGTCCTGCGACGTCCTGACTCTTGCCATGGCCACGCCCTGCTGCCATGTCCTACGACGTCACGAGTCATGCCATGGCCATGCCCTGCCATTTCTGACGTGTCCTAACAGGTGCCACTGCCATGTCTTGACGCGTCCTGACACGTGCCATGGCCATGTCCCAACTCGTCCTGCGACTTCCTGACTCGTGCGATGGCCATGTCCTGACTCGTGCCGTCGCCCGATGCTACCGCTCGAACCACCCTGACTTTCCACCACCGCCGCCAACGACCACCAACATCACTGCGCTTGACATTTTTCTAAGCATTGGTTAGCAATAGACGTGGTGCGACGTGGTTCGGCTTGGAGCGATATAGTGGGATGTCGTGCCATGGCCACGTCTTGGCACGTGCCATGGCCAAGTCCTGACACATCCTGACATGTACCATGACCATATCATGCCATGTCCTGCTATGTCTTGTCACATACCATGGCCAAGGCCTGACACGTCTTGACACGTACCATGACCATATCCTGGCATGTCCTGCGACGTCCTGACACGTACCATGGCCATGGCCTGACACATCATGACACGTACCATGACGATATCTTGCCATGTCCTGCGACGTCCTGAATCGTGCCATGGCCACGTACTGACGCGTCCAGACACATACCATGACCATATCCTGCCATGTCCTGCGACATCCTGAATCGTGCCATGGGCACACCCTGCCACGTCCTGACGCGTGCCATGGCCATGGCCAGCGACGTCCTGACTCGTGCCATGGCCACGCCCTGCCACGTCCTGACGCGTGCCATGGCCATGTCCGGACGCGTCCTGACACGTACCATGTCCATATCCTGCCATGTCCTGCGACGTTCTGACTCGTTCCATGGCCACGCCCTGCCATGTCCTGACGCGTCCTGACACGTGCCATGGCCATGTCCTGACACGTCCTGCGACGTCCTGACTCGTGCCATGGCTACGCCCTGCCATGTCCTGACGCGTCCTGCAACGTCCTGACTCTTGCATGGCCACGCCCTACCATGTCCTGCGACGTCATGAGTCATGCCATGGCCACGCCTGACTCGTGCCATGGCCACGCCCTGCCACGTCCTGACGCGTGCCATGGCCATGTCCGGATGTGTCCTGACACGTACCATGGCCATATCCTGCCATGTCCTGCGACGTTCTGACTCGTTCCATGGCCACGCCCTGCCATGTCCTGACGCGTCCTGACACGTGCCATGGCCATGTCCTGACACGTCCTGTGACGACCCGACTCGTGCCATGGCCACGCCCTGCCATGTCCTGCGACGTCCCGACTCGTGCCATGGCCACGCCCTGCCATGACCTGACGCGTTCTGACACGTGCCATGGCCATGTCCTGATGTGTCCTGACACGTGCCATGGCCATGTCCTGATGCGTCCTGACACGTGCCATGACCATGTCCTGACGCGTCCTGCGACGTCCTAACTCTTGCCATGGCCACGCCGTGCTACCATGTCCTGCGACGTCATGAGTCATGCCATGGCCACGCCCTGCCATGTCCTGACATGTCCTAACACGTGCCACTGCCATGGCTTGACACGTACCATGACCACATCCTGCCATGTCCTGCGACGTCCTTACACGTACCATGGCCATGGCCTAACACGTCATGACAGGTACCATGGTCATATCCAGCCATGTCCTGTGACGTCATGAGTCATGCCATGGCCACGCCCTGCCATGTCTTGACGTGTCCTGACATGTGCCACTGCCATGTCCTGACGCGTCCTGATACGTACCATGGCCATGTCCTGCAACATCCCGACTCGTGCCATGGCCACGCCCTGCCATGTCCTGACGCGTCCTGACACGTGCCATGGCCATGTCCTGATGCGTTCTGACACATGCCATGGCCATGTCCAGATGCGTCATGACACGTGCCATGGCAATGTCATGACGTGTCTTGCGACGTCCTGACTCGTCCCATGTCCATGCCGTGCTGCCATGTCCTGCGACTTCATGAGTCATGCCATGGCCACGCCCTGCCATGTCCATACGTGTCCTGACACGTGCCACTGCCATGTCCTAACGCGACCTGACACGTGCCATGGCCATGTCCTGACTCGTCCTGCGACGTACTGACTCGTGCCATGGCCATGTCCTCACACGTGTCGACCGGCCGTCGCCCGACGCTACCGCTCGAACCACCCCGACTTTCCACCACCGCCGCCTACGACCACCAACATCATTGCGCTTGACATGTTTCTAAGCATTGGTTAGCAATAGACGTGGTGCGGCTTGAAGCGACGTAGTGCGATGTCGTGCCATGGCCACGTCTTGACACGTACCATGGCCAAGTCCTGACACATCCTGACACGTACCATGACCATACCCTGCCATGTCCTGCGCGTCCTTACACGTACCATGGCCATGGCCTGACACGTCCTGACACGTACCATGACCATATCCTGCCATGTCCTGCGACGTCCTTACACGTACCATGGCCATGGCCTGACACGTCATGACAGGTACCATGATCGTATCCTGCCATGTTCTGCGACGTCCTGAATCGTGCCATGGCCACGTCCTGACGCGTCCTGACACGTACCATGGCCACGTCCTGACGCGTCCTGACAAGTACCTTGGCCATATCCTGCCATGTCCTGCAACGTCCTTACACGTACCATGACCATGGCCTGACACGTCCTGACGCGTGCCATGGCCATGTCCTGCGACGTCCTGAGTCGTGCCATGGCCACGCCCTGCCACGTCCTGACGCGTCCTTACACGTACCATGGCCATGGCCTGACACGTCCTGACACGTACCATGACCATATCCTGCCATGTCCTGCGACGTCCTTACACGTACCATGGCCATGGCCTGACACGTCATGACACGTACCATGATCATATCCTGCCATGTCCTGCGACGTCATGAGTCATGCCATGGCCACGCCCTGCCATATCCAGACGTGTCCTGACACGTGCCACTGCCATGTCCTGACTCGTGCCATGGCCACGCCCTGCCATGTCCTGACACGTCCTGCACGATCCATGGCCATGTCCTGACACGTTCTGCGACGTCCCGACTCGTGCCATGGCCACGCCCTGCCATTTCCTGCGACTTCCCGACTAGTGCCATGGCCACGCCCTGCCATGTCCTGACGCGTCCTGACACTTGCCATGGCCATGTCTTGATGTGTTCTGACACAAGCCATGGCCATGTCCTGATGCGTCCAGACACGTGCCATGGCAATGTCCTGACGCATTCTGCGACGTCCTGACTCTTGCCATGGCCACGCCCTGCTGCCATGTCCTGCGATGTCATGAGTCATGCCATGGCCACGCCCTGCCATTTCTGACGTGTCCTAACACGTGCCACTGCCATGTCTTGACGCGTCCTGACACTTGCCATGGCCATTGTCCCGACTCGTCCTGCGACGTCCTGACTCGTGCAATGGCTATGTCCTGACACGGGTCGACCAGCCGTCACCCGATGCTACCGCTCGAACCACCCCGACTTTCCACCACCGCCGCCAACGACCACCAACATCATTGCGCTTGACATGTTTCTAAGCATTGGTTAGCAATAGACGTGGTGCGACGTGGTGCGGCTTGGAGCGATGTAGTGGGTTGTCGTGCCATGGCCACGTCTTGACACGTGCCATGGCCAAGTCCTGACATGTCCTAACACGTACCATGACAATATCCTGCCATGTCCTGCGATGTCCTGTCACGTACCATGGCCATGGCCTGACACGTCCTGACACGTACCATGACCATATCCTGGCATGTCCTGCGACGTCCTGACACGTACCATGGCCATGGCCTGACACGTCATGACACGTACCATGACCATATCTTGCCATGTCCTGAGACGTCCTGAATTGTGCCATGGCCACGTGGTGACGCGTCCAGACACATTCCATGATCATATCCTGCCACGTCCTGTGACGTCCTGACTCGTGCCATGACACGCCCTGCCACATCCTGACGCGTGCGATGGCCATGTACTGCAGCATCCTAAGTCGTGCCATGGCCACGCCCTGCCACCTCCTGACGCGTCCTTACACGTACCATGGCCATGGCCTGACACTTCCTGACACGTACCATGACCATATCTTGCCATGTCCTGCGACGTCCTTACACGTACCATGGCCATGGACTGACACGTCATGACACGTACCATGATCATATCCTGCCATGTCCTGCGACGTCATGAGTCATGCCATGGCCACGCCCTGCCATGTCCTGACGTGTCCTGAAACGTGCCACTGCCATGTCCTGACGCGTGCCACTGCCATGTCCTGACTCGTGCCATGGCCATGTCCTGACTCGTGCCATGGCCATGCCCTGCCACGTCCTGACGCGTGCCATGGCCATGTCCGGACGCGTCCTGACACGTACCATGGCCATATCCTGCCATGTCCTGCGACGTCCTGACTCGTGCCATGGCCACGCCCTGCCATGTCCTGACACGTCCTGACACGTGCCATGGCCATGTCCTGACACGTCCTGCGACGTCCCGACTCGTGCCATGGCCACGCCCTGCCATGTCATGCGACGTCCCGACTCGTGCCATGGCCACGCCCTGCCATGTCCTGACGCGTCCTGACACGTGCCATGGCCATGTCCTGATGCGTCCTGACACATGCCATGGCCATGTCCTGATGCGTCGTGACACGTGCCATGGCCAGGTGCTGACGCGTCATGCGCCGTCCTGACTCTTGCAATGGCGACGCCCTGCCATGTCCTGCGACGTCATGAGTCATGCCATGGCCACGCCCTGCCATTTCCTGACGTCTCCTGACACGTGCCACTGTCATGTCCTGACGCGTCCTAACACGTGACATGGCCATGTCCTGACTCGTCCTGCGACGTCCTGACTCGTGCCATGGCCATGTCCTGACACGTCCCATGGCCAAGTCCTGACACGTCCTGACACGTACCATGACCATACCCTTCCATGTCCTTCGACGTCATGAGTCATGCCATCGCCACACCCTGACATGTCCTAACGTGTCCTGACACGTGCCACTGCCATGTCCTGACGCGTCCTAACACGTGCCATGGTCATGTCCTGACACATCATGACACGTACCATGACCATATCTTGCCATGCCCTGCCACGTCCTGACGCGTGCCATGGCCATGGCCGGACGCGTCCTGACACGTACCATGGCCATATCCTGCCATGTCCTGCGACGTTCTGACTCGTGCCATGGCCACGCCCTGCCATGTCCTAACGCGTCCTGCACGTGCCATGGCCATGTCCTGCGATGTCCCGACTCGTGCCATGGCCACGCCCTGCCATGTCCTGCGACGTCCCGACTCGTGCCATGGCCATGCCCTGCCATATCCTGACGCGTCCTGACACGTGCCATGTCCATGTCCTGATGTGTCCTGACACATGCCATGGCCATGTCCTGATGCATCCTGACACGTGCCATGGCCATGTCCTGACGCGTCCTGCGACGTCGTGACTCTTGCCATGGCCACGCCCTGCTCCCATGTCCTGTGACGTCATGAGTTATGCCATGGCCACGCCCTGCCATGTCCTGACGTGTCCTAACACGTGCCACTGCCATGGCCTGACGCGTCCTGACACGTGCCATGGCCATGTCCTGACTCGTCCTGCGACGTCCTGACTCGTGCCATGGCCATGTCCTGACACGTGTTGACCGGCCGTCGCCCGACGCTACCGCTCGAACCACCCCGACTTTCCACCACCGCCGCCAACGACCACCAACATCATTGCGCTTGACATGTTTCTGAGCATTGGTTAGCAATAGACGTGGTGCGACGTGGTGCGGCTTGGAGCGATGTAGTGAGATGTCGTGCCATGGCCACGTCTTGACACGTGCCATGGGCAAGTCCTGACATGTCCTAACACGTACCATGACAATATCTTGCCATGTCCTGCAATGTCCTGTCACGTACCATGGCCATGGCCTGACACGTCCTGACACGTACCATGACCATATCCTGGCATGTCCGTCCTGACACGTACCATGGCCATGGCCTGACACGTCATGACACGTACCATGACCATATCTTGCCATGTCCTGAGACGTCCTTAATCATGCCATGGCTACGTGCTGACGCGTCCAGACACATACCATGACCATATCCTGCCATGTCCTGAGACGTCCTGACTCGTGCCATGGCCACGCCCTGCCATGTCCTGCCGCGTTCGATGGCCATGTCCAGCAACTTCCTCACACGTGCCATGGCCACGCCCTGCCACGTCCTGACGCGTCCTGACACGTACCATGGCCATGGCCTGACACTTCCTGACACGTACCATGACCATATCCTGCCATGTCCTGCGACGTCCTTACACGTACCATGGCCATGGCCTGACACGTCATGGCACGTATCATGATCATATCCTGCCATGTCCTACGACATCATGACTCTTGCCATGGCCACGCCCTACCATGTCCTGCGACGTCATGAGTCCTGACACGTGCCACTGCCATGTCGTGACGCGTCCTGACACGTGCCATAGCCATGTCCTGACTCGTATGCGATGTCCTGACTCGTGCCGTGGCCATGTCCTGACACGTGTCCTCCGGCCGTCTCCCAACGCTACCGGTCGAACCACCCCGACTTTCAGCCACCGTCGCCAACGACCACCAACATCATTGCGCTTGACATGTTTCTAAGCATTGGTTAGCAATAGACGTGGTACGATGTGGTGCGGCTTGGAGTGACGTAGTGTGAGTCGTGCCATGACCACGCCCTGCCATTACCTGGCCGTGTCCTAACACGTCCTGACACGCACCATGACCACATCCTGCCATGTCCTGCGACGTTCTATCACGTACCATGGCCATGGCCAGACACTTCCTGACACGTACCTTGACCATATCCTGCCATGTCCTGCGACGTCCTGACACGTGCCACTGCCATGTCCTGACGCGTCCTGACACGTGCCATGGCCATGTCCTGACTCGTCCTGCGACGTCCTGACACGTACCATGGCCATGCCCTGCCACGTCCTGACGCGTGCCATGGCCATGTCCGGACGCGTCCTGACACGTACCATGCCCATATCCTGCCATGACCAGCGACGTCCTGACTCGTGCAATGGCCACGCCTTGCCATGTGCTGACGCGTCCCGCACGTGCCTGGCCATGTCCTGACACGTCTGCAACGTTCCGACTCGTGCCATGGCCACGCCCTGCCATGTCCTGCGACGTCCCGAGTCGTGCCATGGCCACACCCTGCCATGTCCTGCGACGTCCCGACTCGTGCCATGGCCACTCCCTGCCATGTCCTGATGCGTCCTGACACGTGCCATGGCCATGTCTTGATGTGTTCTAACACATGCCATGGCCATGTCCTGATGCGTCGTGACACGTGCCATGGCCAAGTCCTAACGCGTCCTGCGACGTCATGACTCTTGCCATGGCCATTCCCTGCTGCCATGTCCTGCGACGTCATGAGTCATGCCATGGCCACGCCCTGCCATGTACTGTCGTGTCCTGACACGTGCCACTGCCATGTCCTAACGCGTCCTGACACGTGCCATGGCCATGTCCTGACTCGTCCTGCGACGTTCTGACTCGTGCAATGGCCATGTCCTGACACGTGTTGACCGGCCGTCGCCCGACGCTACCGCTTGAACCACCCCGACTTTCCACCACCGCCGCCAACGACCACCAACATCATTGCGCTTGACATGTTTCTAAGCATTGGTTAGCAATAGACGTGGTGCGACGTGGTGCGGCTTGGAGCGACGTAGTGCGATGTCGTGCCATGGCCACGTCTTGACACGTACCATGGCCAAGTCCTGACACGTCCTGACACGTACCATGACCATACCCTGCCATGTCCTGCGATGTCCTGTCACGTACCATGGCCATGGCCTGACACGTCCTGACACGTACCATGACCATATCCTGCCATGTCCTGCGACGTCCTGACACGTACCTTGGCCATGGCCTGACACGTCATGACACGTACAATGACCATATCTTGCCATGTCCTGCGACATCCTGAATTGCGCCATGGCCACGTGCTGACGCGTTCAGACACATTCCATGACCATATCCTACCACGTCCTGTGACGTCCTAACTCGTGCCATGACACGCCCTGCCACATCCTGACGCGTGCGATGGCCATGTCCAGCAACATCCTAAGTCGTGCCATGGCCACGCCCTGCCACCTCCTGACGCGTCCTTACACGTACCATGGCCATGGCCTGACACGTCCTGACACGTACCATGACCATATCCTGCCATGTCCAGCAACGTCCTTACACGTACCATGGCCATGGCCTGACACGTCATGACACGTACCATGATCATATCCTGCAATGTCCTGCGACGTCATGAGTCATGCCATGGCCACGCCCTGCCATGTCCTGACGTGTCCTGACACATGCCACTACCATGTCCTGACGCGTGCCATGGCCATGTCCTGACTCGTGCCATGGCCATGCCCTGCCATGTCCTGACGCGTGCCATGGCCATGTCCGGACGCGTCCTGACACGTACCATGGCCATATCCTGCCATGTCCTGCGACGTCCTGACTCGTGCCATGGCCACGCCCTGCCATGTCCTGACACGTCCTGCACGTGCCATGGCCATGTCCTGACACGTTCTGCGACGTCCCGACTCGTGCCATGGCCACGCCCTGCCATGTCCTGCGACGTCCCGACTCGTGCCATGGCCACACCCTGCCATGTCATGACGCGTCCTGACACGTGCCATGGCCATGTCTTGATGTGTCCTGACACATGCCATGGCCATGTCCTGATGCGTCCAGACACGTGCCATGGCCATGTCCTGACGCGTCCTGCGACGTCCTGACTCTTGCCATGGCCACGCCCTGCTGCCATGTCCTGCGACGTCATGAGTCATGCCATGGCCACGCCCTGCCATTTCTGATGTGTCCTAACACGTGCCACTGCTATGTCTTGACGCGTCCTGACACGTGCCATGGCCATGTCCTGACTCGTCCTGCGACGTCCTGACTCGTGCCATGGCCACGTCTTGACACGTGCTATGGCCAAGTCCTAACATGTCCTAACACGTACCATGACCATATCCTGCCATGTCCTGCGATGTCCTGTCACGTACCATGGCCATGGCCTGACACGTCCTGACACGTACCATGACCATATCCTGGTATGTTCTGCGACATCCTAACACGTACCATGGCCATGGCCTGACACGTCATGACACGTACCATGACCATATTTTGCCATGTCCTGCGTCGTCCTGATTCGTGCCATGGCGACGTGCGGACGCGTCGAGACACATACCATGACCATATCCTGCCATGTCCTGTGACGTCCTGACTCGTGCCATGTCACGGCCTGCCACTTTCTAACGCGTGCCATGGCCATGTCCAGCGATTTCGTGACTCGTGCCAAGGCCACGCGCTGCCACGTCCTGACACGTGCCATGGCCATGTTGGGACGCGTCCTGACACGTACCATGGCCATATCCTGCCATGTCCTTCGACGTCCTGACTCGTGCCACGGCCACGCACTGCCCTGGCCTGACGCGTCCTGACACGTGCCATGGCCATGTCCTAACACGTCCTCTAACGTCCCGACTCGTTCCATGGCCACGCCCTGCCATGTCTTGCGACGTCCCGACTCGTGCCATGGCCACGCCCTGCCATGTCTTGCGACGTCCCGACTTGTGCCATGGCCACGCCCTGCCATGTCCTGACGCGTCCTAACACGTGCCATGGCCATGTCCTGATGCGTCTTAACACGTACCATGGCCATGCCCTGCCATGTCCTGCGACGTCCCGACTCGTGCCATGGCCCCGCCCTGCCATGTCTTGCGACGTGCGGACTCGTGCCAGAGCCACCCCCTGCTATGTCCTAATGCATCCTAACACGTGCCATGGCAATGTCCTGATGCGTCTTGACACGTTCCATGGCCACGCCCTGCCATGTCCTGCGACGTCCCGACTCGTGCCATAGCCACGCCCTGCCATGTCCTGACGCATCCTGACACGTGCCATGGCCATGTCCTGACGCGTCCTTCGACGTCCTGACACTTGCCATGGCCACGCCCTGCCATGTCCTGCGACGTCATGAGTCATGCCATGGCCACGCCCTGCCATGTACTAACGAGTCCTGACACGTGCCATGGCCATGTTCTGACGCATCCTACGACGTCATGACTCTTGCCATGGCCACGCCCTGCCATGTCCTGCGACGTCATGAGTCATGCCATGGCCACATCCTGCCATGTCCAAACGTGTCCTGACACGTGCCACTGCCATGTCCTGACGCGTCCTGACACGTGCCATAGCCATGTCCTGACTCGTATGCGACGTCCTGACTCGTGCCATGGCCATGTCCTGACACGTGTCCTCCGGCCGTCGCCCGACGCTACCGGTCGAACCACCCCGACTTTCCACCACCGCCGCAAACGACCACCAACATCATTGCGCTTGACATGTTTCTAAGCATTGGTTAGCAATAGACGTGGTGCGATGTGGTGCGGCTTGGAGCGACGTAGTGCGATGTCGTGCCATGACCACGTCTTGACACGTACCATGGCCAAGTCCTGACACGTCCTAACACGTACCATGACCATACCCTGCCATGTCCTGCGCGTCCTTACACGTACCATGGACATGGCCTGACACGTCCTGACACGTACCATGACCATATCCTGCCATGTCCTGCGACGTCCTTACACGTACCATGGCCATGGCCTGACACGTCATGACACGTACCATGATCATATCCTGCCATGTCCTGCGACGTCATGAGTCATGCCATGGCCACGCCTTGCCATGTCCTGATGTGTCCTGACACGTGCCACTGCCATGTCCTGACGCGTCCTGACACGTGCCATGGCCATGTCCTGGCTGGTCCTGACTCGTGCCATGGCCATGCCCTACCACGTCTTGACGCGTGCCATGGCCATGTCCGGACGCGTCTTGACAGGTACCATGGCCATTTCCTGCCATGTCATGCGACGTCCTGACTCGTGCCATGGCCACGCCCTGCCACGTCCTGACGCGTCCTGCACGTGCCATGGCCATGTCCTGACACGTCCTGCGACGTCGCGACTCGTGCCATGGCCACGCCCTACAATGTCCTTCGACGTCCCGACTCGTGCCATGGCCACGCCCTGCCATGTCCTGACGCGTCCTGACACGTGCCATGGCATGTCCTGGTGCGTCCTGACACGTGCCATGGCCATGGTCTGGCGCGTGCAGCGACGTCCTGATTCTTTCCATGGCCACGCCCTGCCATGTCCTGCGACGTCATGACTCATGCCATGGCCACGCCCTTCCATGTCCTGACGTGTCCTGACTTGTGCCACTGTCATGTCCGGACGCGTCCTAACACATGCCATGGCCATGTCCTGACGCGTCCTACGACGTCCTGACTCTTGCCATGGCCACGCCCTGCCATGTCCTACGACGTCATGAGTCATGCCATGGCCACGCCCTGCCATGTCCAAACGTGTCCTGACACGTGACACTGCCATGTCCTGACGCTTCCTGACACGTGCCATAGCCATGTCCTGACTCGTCCTGCGACGTCCTGACTCGTGCCATTGCCATGTCCTGTCACGTGTCCTCCGGCCGTCCCCCGACTCTACCGCTCGAACCACCCCGACTTTCCACCACCGCCGCGAACGACCACCAACATCATTGCGCTTGACATGTTTCTAAGCATTGGTTAGCAATAGACCTGGTGCGACGTGGTGCGGCTTGGAGCGACGTAGTGCGATGTCGTGCCATGACCACGTCTTGACACGTACCATGGCCAAGTCCTGACACGTCGTGACACGTACCATGACCATACCCTGCCATGTCATGCGCGTCCTTACACGTACCATGGCCATGGCCTGACACGTCCTGACACGTACCATGACCATATCCTGCCATGTCCTGCGACGTCCTTACACGTACCATGGCCATGGCATGACACGTCATGACACGTACAATGTCATATCCTGCCATGTTCTGCGACGTCCTGAATCGTGCCATGGCCACGTCCTGACGCGTCCTTACACGTACCATGGCCATGGCCTGACACGTCCTGACACGTATCATGACCATATCCTGCCATGTCCTGCGACGTCCTTACACGTACCATGGCCATGGCCTGACACGTCATGACACGAACCATGATCATATCCTGCAATGTCCTGCGACGTCATGAGTCATGCCATGGCCACGCCCTGCCATGTCCTGACGTGTCCTGACACATGCCACTACCATGTCCTGACGCGTGCCATGGCCATGTCCTGACTCGTGCCATGGCCATGTCCTGACTCGTGCCATGGCCATGCCCTGCCATGTCCTGACGCGTGCCATGGCCATGTCCGGACGCGTCCTGACACGTACCATGGCCATATCCTGCGACGTCCTGACTCGTGCCATGGCCACGCCCTGCCATGTCCTGACACGTCCTGCACGTGCCATGGCCATGTCCTGACACGTTCTGCGACGTCCCGACTCGTGCCATGGCCACGCCCTACCATGTCCTGCGACGTCCCGACTCGTGCCATCGCCACGCCCTGCCATGTCAGGACGCGTCCTGACACGTGCCATGGCCATGTCTTGATGTGTCCTGACACATGCCATGGCCATGTCCTGATGCGTCCAGACACGTGCCATGGCCATGTCCTGACGCGTCCTGCGACGTCCTGACTCTTGCCATGGCCACGCCCTGCTGCCATGTCCTGCGACGCCATGAGTCATGCCATGGCCACGCCCTGCCATTTCTGATGTGTCCTAACACGTGCCACTGCCATGTCTTGACGCGTCCTGACACGTGCCATGGCCATGTCCCGACTCGTCCTGCGACGTCCTGACTCGTACCATGGCCACGTCTTGACACGTGCCATGGCCAAGTCCTGACATGTCCTGACACGTACCATGACCATATCCTGCCATGTCCTGCGATGTCCTGTCACGTACCATGGCCATGGCCTGACACGTCTTGACACGTACCATGACCATATCCTGGCATGTCCTGCGACGTCCTGACACGTACCATGGCCATGGCCTGACACGTCATGACACGTACCATGACCATATCTTGCCATGTCCTGCGACGTCCTGAATCGTGCCATGGCGACGTGCTGACGCGTCCAGACACATACCATGACCATATCCTGCCATGTCCTGTGACGTCCTGACTCGTGCCATGACACGCCCTGCCACGTCCTAACGCGTGCCATGGCCATGTCCTGCGACGTCCTGACTCGTGCCAAGGCCACGCGCTGCCACGTCCTGACGCGTGCCATGGCCATGTCGGGACGCGTCCTGACACGTACCATGGCCATATCCTGCCATGTCCTTCGACGTCCTGACTCGTGCCACGGCCACGCCCTGCCCTGTCCTGACGCGTCCTGACACGTGCCATGGCCATGTCCTAACACGTCCTCTAACGTCCCGACTCGTGCCATGGCCACGCCCTGCCATGTCCTGCGACGTCCCGACTCGTGCCATGGCCACGCCCTGCCATGTCCTGCGACGTCCCGACTCGTGCCATGGCCACGCCCTGCCATGTCCTGACGCGTCCTAACACGTGCCATGGCCATGTCCTGATGCGTCTTGACACGTACCATGGCCATGCCCTGCCATGTCCTGCGACGTCCCGACTCGTGCCATGGCCCCGCCCTGCCATGTCTTGCGACGTGCCGACTCGTGCCAGAGCCACGCCCTGCTATGTCCTGACGCGTCCTGACACGTGCCATGGCCATGTCCTGATGCGTCTTGACACGTGCCATGGCCACGCCCTGCCATGTCCTGCGACGTCCCGACTCGTGCCATAGCCACGCCCTGCCATGTCCTGACGCATCCTGACACGTGCCATGGCCATGTCCTGACGCGTCCTTCGACGTCCTGACTCTTGCCATGGCCACGCCCTGCCATGTCCTGCGACGTCATGAGTCATGCCATGGCCACGCCCTGCCATGTCCTGACGCGTCCTGACACGTACCATGGCCACGTCCTAACACGTACCATGGCCATACCCAACCATGTCCTGCGACGTCCTGACTCGTGCCATGACCACGCCTTGCCACGTCCTGACGCGTGCCATGGCCATGTCCTGCGACGTCCTGAGTCGTGCCATGGCCACGCCCTGCCACGTCCTGATGCGTCCTTACACTTACCATAACCATGGCCTGACACGTCCTGACACGTACCATGACCATATCCTGCCATGTCCTGCAACGTCCTTACACGTACCATGGCCATGGCCTAACACGTCATGACACGTACCATGATCATATCCTGCCATGTCCTGCGACGTCATGAGTCATGCCATGGCCACGCCCTGCCATGTCATGACGCGTCCTGACACGTGCCATGGCCATGTCCTGACTCGTACTGCGACGTCCTGACTCGTGCCATGGCCATACCCTGCCACGTCCTGACGCGTGCCATGGCCATATCCTGCCTTGTCCTGCGACGTCCTGACTCGTGCCATGGCCACGCCCTGCCACGTGTCCTCCGGGCGTCCCCCAACTCTACCGCTCGAACCACCCCAACTTTCCACCACCGCCGCGAACGACCACCAACATCAATGCGCTTGACATGTTTCTAAGCATTGGTTAGCAATAGACCTGGTGCGACGTGGTGCGGCTTGGAGCGACGTAGTGCGATGTCGTGCCATGACCACGTCTTGACACGTACCATGGCCAAGTCCTGACACGTCGTGACACGTACCATGACCATACCCTGCCATGTCATGCGCGTCCTTACACGTACCATGGCCATGGCCTGACACGTCCTGACACGTACCATGACCATATCCTGCCATGTCCTGCGACGTCCTTACACGTACCATGGCCATGGCATGACACGTCATGACACGTACAATGCCATATCCTGCCATGTTCTGCGACGTCCTAAATCGTTCCATGGCCACGTCCTGACGCGTCCTTACACGTACCATGGCCATGGCCTGACACGTCCAGAAACGTATCATGACCATATCCTGCCAAGTCCTGCGATGTCCTTACACGTACCATGGCCATGGCCTGACACGTCATGACACGTACCATGATCATATCCTGCAATGTCATGCGACGTCATGAGTCATGCCATGGCCACGCCCTGCCATGTCCTGACGTGTCATGACACATGCCACTGCCATGTCCTGACGCGTGCCATGGCAATGTCTTGACTCGTGCCATGGCCATGTCCTGACTCGTGCCATGGCCATGCCCTGCCATGTCCTGACGCGTGCCATGGCCATGTCCGGACGCGTCCTGACACATACCATGGCCATATCCTGCGACGTCCTGACTCGTGCCATGGCCACGCCCTGCCATGTCCTGACACGTCGTGCACGTGCCATGGCCATGTCCTGACACGTTCTGCGACGTCCCGACTCGTGCCATGGCCACGCCCTGCCATGTCCTGCGACATCCCGACTAGTGCCATGGCCACGCCCTGCCATGTCCTGACATGTCCTGACACTTGCCATGGCCATGTCTTGATGTGTCCTGACACATGCCATGGCCATGTCCTGATGCGTCCAGACACGTGCCATGGCCATGTCCTGACGCGTCCTGCGACGTCCTGACTCTTGCCATGGCCACGCCCTGCTGCCATGTCCTGCGACGCAATAAGTCATGGCATGGCCACGCCCTGCCATTTCTGACGTGTCCTAACACGTGCCACTGCCATGTCTTGACGCGTCCTGACACGTGCCATGGCCATGTCCCGACTCGTCCTGCGACGTCCTGACTCGTACCATGGCCACGTCTTGACACGTGCCATGGCCAAGTCCTGACATGTCCTGACACGTACCATGACCATATCCTGCAATGCCCTGCGATGTCCTGTCACGTACCATGGCCATGGCTTGACACGTCTTGACACGTACCATGACCATATCCTGGTATGTCCTACGACGTCCTAACACGTACCATGGCCATGGCCTGACACGTCATGACACGTACCATGACCATATCTTGCCATGTCCTGCGACGACCTGATTCGTGCCATGGCGACGTGCGGACGCGTCGAGACACATACCATGACCATATCCTGCCATGTCCTGTGACGTCCTGACTCGTGCCATGACACGCCCTGCCACGTTCTAACGCGTGCCATGGCCATGTCCTGCGATGTCCTGACTCGGTCCAAGGCCACGCGCTGCCACGTCCGAACGCCGTGCCATGTCCTGACGTGTCCTGACACGTGCCACTGCCATGTCCTGACGCGTCCTGCCACGTGCCATGGCCATGTCATGACTGGTCCTGACTCGTGCCATGGCCATGCCCTACCACGTCTTAACGTGGGCCATGGGCAAGTCTGGACGCGTCTTGACACGTACTATGTTCATTTCCTGCCATGTCCTGCGACGTCCTGACTCGTGCCATGGCCACGCCCTGACGCGTCCTGCACGTGCCATGGCCATGTCCTGACATGTCCTGCGACGTCCCGACTCGTGCCATGGCCACGCCCTGCCATGTCCTGCGACGTCCCGACTCGTGCCATGGCCACGCCCTGCCATGTCCTGACGCGTCCTGACACGTGCCATGGCCACGCCCTGCCACGTCCTGACGCGTGCCATGGCCATGTCCTGACGCGTCCTGCGATGTCCTGACTCTTGCCATGGCCACGCCCTGCCATGTCCTGACGCGTCCTGACACGTGCCATGGCCATGTCCTGACGCGTCCTGCGACGTCCTGACTCTTGCCATGGCCACGCCCTGCCATGTCCTGACGTGTCCTGACACGTGCCACTGCCATGTCCTGACGCGTCCTGACACGTGCCATGGCCATGTCCTGACGCGTCCTACGACGTCCTGACTCTTGCCATGGCCACGCCCTGCCATGTCCTGCGACGTCATGAGTCATGCCATGGCCACGCCCTGCCATGTCCAAACGTGTCCTGACACGTGCCACTGCCATGTCCTGACGCGTCCTGACACGTGCCATAGCCATGTCCTGACTCGTCCTGCGACGTCCTGACTCGTGCCATGGCCATGTCCTGACACGTGTCCTCCGGCCGTCGCCTGACGCTACCGCTCGAACCACCCCGACTTTCCACCACCGCCGCCAACGACCACCAACATCATTGCGCTTGACATGTTTCTAAGCATTGGTTAGCAATAGACGTGGTGCGACGTGGTGCGGCTTGGAGCGACGTAGTGCGATGTCGTGCCATGACCACGTCTTGACACGTACCATGGCCAAGTCCTGACACGTCCTGACACGTACCATGACCATACCCTGCCATGTCCTGCGACGTCCTTACACGTACCATGGCCATGGCCTGACACGTCCTGACACGTACCATGACCATATCCTGCCATGTCCTGCGACGTCCTTACACGTACCATGGCCATGGCCTGACACGTCATGACACGTACCATGATCATATCCTGCCATGTCCTGCGACGTCCTGAATCGTGCCATGGCCACGTCCTGACACGTACCATGGCCACGTCCTGACGCGACCTGACACGTACCATGGCCATATCCTGCCATGTCCTGCGACGTCCTTACTCGTGCCATGACCACGCCCTGCAACGTCCTGACGCGTGCCATGGCCATGTCCTGCGACGTCCTGAGTCGTGTTATGGCCACGCCCTGCCACGTCCTGACGCGTCCTTACACGTACCATGGCCATGGCCTGACACGTCATGACACGTACCATGACCATATCCTGGCATGTGCTGCGACGTCCTGACATGTACCATGGCCAGACACGTCCTGACACGTCATGACACGTACCATGACGATATTTTGCCATGTCCTGCAACGTCCTGAATCGTGCCATGGCCACGTACTCACGCGTCCTGATACATACCATGACCATATCCTGCCATGTCTTGTGACGTCCTGACTCGTGCCATGACACGCCCTGCTACGTCCTAACGCGTGCCATGGCCATGTACTGTGACGTCCGTACTCGTGCCATGGCCATGCCCTGCCATGTCCTGACGCGTCCTGACACGTGCCACTGCCATGTCTTGACACGCCCTGCCACGCACTGCCATGTCTTGACGCGTGCCATGGCCATGTCCGAACGCGTCCTGACACGTACCATGGCCATATCCTACCATGTCATTCGACGTCCTGACTCGTGCCATGGCCACGCCCTGCCCTGTCCTGACGCGTCCTGACACGTGCCATGGCCATTTACTAACACGTCCTCAGACGTCCCGACTCGTGCCATGGCCACGCCCTGCCATGTCTTGCGACGTCCTGACTCGTGCCATGGCCACGCCCTACCATCTCCTGCGACGTCCCGACTCGTGCCATGGCCACGCTCTGCCATGTCCTGACGCGTCCTGACACGTGCCATGGCCATGTCCTGATGCGTCTTGACACGTACCATGGCCACTCCCTACCATGTCCTGCGACGTCCCGACTCGTGCCATGGCAACGCCCTGCCATGTCTTGTGACGTGCTGACTAGTGCCATAGCCATGCCCTGCCATGTCCTGACGTGTCTTGACACGTGTCATGGCCATGTCCTTATGCGTCTTGACACGTGCCATGGCCACGCCCTGCCATGTCCTGCGACGTCTCGACTCGTGCCATTGCCACGCCCTGCCATGTCCTGACACATCCTGACACGTGTCAGGGCCATGTCCTGACGCGTCTTTCGACGTCCGACTCGTGCCATGGCCACGCCCTGCCATGTCCTGGCGCGTCCTGACACGTGCCACTGCCATGTCCTGATGCGTCCTGACACATGCCATGGCCATGTTCTGAAGCATCCTACGACGTCCTGACACGTGACATGGCCATGTTCTGATGCGTCCTACGACGTCATGACTCTTGCCATGGCCACGCCCTGCCATGTCCTGCGACGTCATGAGTCATGCCATAACCACATCCTGCCATGTCCAAACGTGTCCTGACACGTGCCACTGCCATGTCCTGACGCGTCCTGACACGTGCCATAGCCATGTCCTAACTCGTATGCGACGTCCTGACTCGTGCCATGGCCATGTCCTGACACGTGTCGACCGGCTGTCGCCCGACGCTATCGCTCGAACCACCCCGACTTTCCACCACCGCCGACAACGACAAACAACATCATTGCACTTGACATGTTTCTAAGCATTGGTTAGCAATACACGTTGTGCGACGTGGTGCTGCTTGGAGCAACGTAGTGCGATGTCCACGTCTTGACACGTACCATGGCCAAGTCCTGACACGTACCATGACCATATCCTGCCATGTCCTGACGCGTCCTGACACTTGCCATGGCCATATCCTGACACGTCCTGCGACGTCCCAACTCGTGCCATGGCCACGCCCTGCAATGTCCTATGACGTCCCGAATCGTGCCATGGCAACGCCCTGCCATGTCGTGATGCATCCTAACACGTGCCATGGCCATGCCCTGATGCGTCTTGACACGTGCCATGGCCACGCCCTTCCATGACCTGCGACGTCCCGACTCGTGCATTTGCCACGCCCTGCCACATCCTGCGACGTCCCGACTCCTGCATTTGCCACGCCCTGCCACGTCCTGCGACGTCCCGACTCGTGCCGTAGCCATTCCCTGCCATGTCCTGACGCGTCCTGACACGTGCCATGGCCATGTCCTGATGCGTCCAAACACGTGCCATGGCCATGCCCAGATGCATCCTCACACATGCCATGGCCCTGTCCTGACGCGTCGACGTCCTGACTCTTGCCATGGCCACGCCTTGCCATATCCTGCGACGTCATGAGCCATGCCATGGCCAAGCACTGCCATGTCTAAACGTGTCCTGACACGTGCCACTGCCATGTCCTGACGCGTCCTGACACGTGCCATAGCCATGTCCTGACTCGTCTTGCGACGTCCTGACTCATGCCATGGCCATGTCCTGACACGTGTCCTCCGGCCGTCGCCCGACGGTATTGCTCGAACCACCCCGACTTTCCACCACTGCCGCCAATGACCACCAACCTCATTGCGCTTGACATGTTTCTAAGCATTGGTTAGCAATAGACGTGATGCGACGTGGTGCGGCTTAGAGCGACGTAGTGCGATGTCGTGCCATGACCACGTCTTGACACGTACCATCGCCAAGTCCTATCACGTCCTGACACGTACCATGACCATACCCTGCCATGTCCTGCGCGTCCTTACACGTACCATGGCCATGGCCTAACACTACTGACACGTACCATGACCATATCCTGCCATGTCCTGCGACGTCCTTACACGTACCATGGCCATGGCCTGACACGTCATGACACGTACCATGATCATATACTGCCATGTCCTGCGACGTCATGAGTCATGCCATGGCTACGCCGTGCCATGTCCTGACACGTGCCACTGCCATGTCCTGACGCGTCCTGACACGTGCCATGGCCATGTCCTGACTGGTCCTGACTCGTGCCATGGCCATGCCCTACCACGTCTTGACGCGTGCCATGGCCATGTCCGGACGCGTCTTGACACGTACCATGGCCATTTCCTGCCATGTCCTGCGACGTCCTGACTCGTGCCATGGCCACGCCCTGCCACGTCCTGACGCGTCCTGCACGTGCCATGGCCATGTCCTGACACGTCCTGCGACGTCCCGACTCGTGCCATGGCCACGCCCTGCCATGTCCTTCGACGTCCCGACTCGTGCCATGGCCACGCCCTGCCATGTCCTGACGCGTCCTGACACGTGCCATGGCATGTCCTGGTGCGTCCTGACACGTGCCATGGCCATGTTCTGACGCGTCCAGCGACGTCCTGACTCTTGCCATGGCCACGCCCTGCCATGTCCTGCGACGTCATGAGTCATGCCATGGCCACGCCCTTCCATGTCCTGACGTGTCCTGACACGTGCCACTGCCATGTCCTGACGCGTCCTAACACGTGCCATGGCCATGTCCTGACGCGTCCTACGACGTCCTGACTCTTGCCATGGCCACGCCCTGCCATGTCCTGCGACGTCATGAGTCATGCCATGGCCACGCCCTGCCATGTCCAAACGTGTCCTGACACGTGCCACTGCCATGTCCTGACGCGTCCTGACACGTGCCATAGCCATGTCCTGACTCGTCCTGCGACGTCCTGACTCGTGCCATGGCCATGTCCTGACACGTGTCCTCCGGCCGTCGCCCGACGCTACCGCTCGAACCACCCCGACTTTCCACCACCGCCGCCAACGACCACCAACATCATTGCGCTTGACATGTTTCTAAGCATTGGTTAGCAATAGACGTGGTGCGACGTGGTGCGGCTTGGAGCGACGTAGTGCGATGTCGTGCCATGACCACGTCTTGACACGTACCATGGCCAAGTCCTGACACGTCCTGACACGTACCATGACCATACCCTGCCATGTCCTGCGCGTCCTTACACGTACCATGGCCATGGCCTGACACGTCCTGACACGTACCATGACCATATCCTGCCATGTCCTGCGACGTCCTTACACGTACCATGGCCATGGCCTGACACGTCATGACACGTACCATGATCATATCCTGCCATGTCCTGCGACGTCCTGAATCGTGCCATGGCCACGTCCTGACGCGTCCTGACACGTACCATGGCCACGTCCTGACGCGTCCTGACACGTACCATGGCCATATCCTGCCATGTCCTGCGACGTCCTGACTCGTGCCATGACCACGCCCTGCCACGTCCTGACGCGTGCCATGGCCATGTCCTGCGACGTCCTGAGTCGTGCCATGGCCACGCCCTGCCACGTCCTGACGCGTCCTTACACGTACCATGGCCATGGCCTGACACGTCCTGACACGTACCATGACCATATCCTGCCATGTCCTGCGACGTCCTTACACGTACCATGGCCATGGCCTGACATGTCATGACACGTACCATGATCATATCCTGCCATGTCCTGCGACGTCATGAGTCATGCCATGGCCACGCCCTGCCATGTCCTGACGTGTCCTGACACGTGCCACTGCCATGTCCTGACACGTGCCATGGCCATGTCCTGACTCTTGCCATGGCCACGCCCTGCCATGTCCTGCGACGTCATGAGTCATGCCATGGCCACGCCCTGCCATGTCCTGACGTGTCCTGACACGTGCCACTGCCATGTCTTGACGCGTCCTGACACGTGCCATGGCCATGTCCTGACTCGTCCTGCGACGTCCTGACTCGTGCCATGGCCATGTCCTGACACGTGTCGACCGGCCGTCGCCCGACGCTACCGCTCGAACCACCCTGACTTTCCACCACCGCCGCCAACGACCACCAACATCATTGCGCTTGACATGTTTCTAAGCATTGGTTAGCAATAGACGTGGTGCGACGTGGTGCGGCTTGGAGCGACGTAGTGCGATGTCGTGCCATGGCCACGTCTTGACACGTACCATGGCCAAGTCCTGACACGTCCTGACACGTACCATGACCATATCCTGCCATGTCCTGCGACGTCCTGTCACGTACCATGGCCATGGCCTGACACGTCCTGACACGTACCATGACCATATCCTGCCATGTCCTGCGACGTCCTGACACGTACCATGGCCATGGCCTGACACGTCATGACACGTACCATGACCATATCTTGCCATGTCCTGCGACGTCCTGAATCGTGCCATGGCCACGTCCTGACGCGTCCTGACACATACCATGACCATATCCTGCCATGTCCTGTGACGTCCTGACTCGTGCCATGACCACGCCCTGCCACGTCCTGACGCGTGCCATGGCCATGTCCTGCGACGTCCTGACTCGTGCCATGGCCACGCCCTGCCACGTCCTGACGCGTGCCATGGCCATGTCCGGACGCGTCCTGACACGTACCATGGCCATATCCTGCCATGTCCTTCGACGTCCTGACTCGTGCCATGGCCACGCCCTGCCATGTCCTGACGCGTCCTGACACGTGCCATGGCCATGTCCTGACACGTCCTACGACGTCCCGACTCGTGCCATGGCCACGCCCTGCCATGTCCTGCGACGTCCCGACTCGTGCCATGGCCACGCCCTGCCATGTCCTGCGATGTCCCGACTCGTGCCATGGCCACGCCCTGCCATGTCCTGACGCGTCCTGACACGTGCCATGGCCATGTCCTGACGCGTCCTGCGACGTCCTGACTCGTGCCATGGCCACGCCCTGCCATGTCCTGCGACGTCCCGACTCGTGCCATGGCCACGCCCTGCCATGTCCTGACGCGTCCTGACACGTGCCACTGCCATGTCCTGATGCATCCTGACACGTGCCATGTCCATGTTCTGACGCGTCCTACGACGTCCTCACTCTTGCCATCCTAACACGTGCCATGGCCATATTCTGACGCGTCCTACGACGTCCTGACTCTTGCCATGGCCACGCCCTGCCATGTCCTGCGACGTCATGAGTCATGCCATGGCCACGCCCTGCCATGTCCTGACGTGTCCTGACACGTGCCACTGCCATGTCCTGACGCGTCCTGACACGTGCCATGGCCATGTCCTGACTCGTCCTGCGACGTCCTGACTCGTGCCATGGCCATGTCCTGACACGTGTCCTCCGGCCGTCGCCCGACGCTACCGCTCGAACCACCCCGACTTTCCACCACCGCCGCCAACGACCACCAACATCATTGCGCTTGACATGTTTCTAAGCATTGGTTAGCAATAGACGTGGTGCGACGTGGTGCGGCTTGGAGCGACGTAGTGCGATGTCGTGCCATGACCACGTCTTGACACGTACCATGGCCAAGTCCTGACACGTCCTGACACGTACCATGACCATACCCTGCCATGTCCTGCGCATCCTTACACGTACCATGGCCATGGCCTGACACGTCCTGACACGTACCATGACCATATCCTGCCATGTCCTGCGACGTCCTTACACGTACCATGGCCATGGCCTGACACGTCATGACACGTACCATGATCATATCCTGCCATGTCCTGCGACGTCCTGAATCGTGCCATGGCCACGTCCTGACGCGTCCTGACACGTACCATGGCCACGTCCTGACGCGTCCTGACACGTACCATGACCATACCCTGCCATGTCCTGCGCGTCCTTACACGTACCATGGCCATGGCCTGACACGTCCTGACACGTACCATGACCATATCCTGCCATGTCCTGCGACGTCCTTACACGTACCATGGCCATGGCCTGACACGTCATGACACGTACCATGATCATATCCTGCCATGTCCTGCGACGTCATGAGTCATGCCATGGCCACGCCCTGCCATGTCCTGACGTGTCCTGACACGTGCCACTGCCATGTCCTGACGCGTCCTGACACGTGCCATGGCCATGTCCTGACTCGTCCTGCAACGTCCTGACTCGTGCCATGGCCATGCCCTGCCACGTCTTGACGCGTGCCATGGCCATGTCCGGACGCGTCTTGACACGTACCATGGCCATTTCCTGGCATGTCCTGCGACGTCCTGACTCGTGCCATGGCCACGCCCTGCCATGTCCTGACGCGTCCTGCACGTGCCATGGCCATGTCCTGACACGTCCTGCGACGTCCCGACTCGTGCCATGGCCACGCCCTGCCATGTCCTTCGACGTCCCGACTCGTGCCATGGCCACGCCCTGCCATGTCCTGACGCGTCCTGACACGTGCCATGGCATGTCCTTGTGCGTCCTGACACGTGCCATGGCCATGTTCTGACGCGTCCAGCGACGTCCTGACTCTTGCCATGGCCACGCCCTTCCATGTCCTGACGTGTCCTGACACCTGCCACTGCCATTTCCTGACGTGTCCTAACACGTGCCATGGCCATGTCCTGACGCGTCCTACGACGTCCTGACTCTTGCCATGGCCACGCCCTGCCATGTCCTGCGACGTCATGAGTCATGCCATGGCCACGCCCTGCCATGTCCTGACGTGTCCTGACACGTGCCACTGCCATGTCCTGACGCGTCCTGACACGTGCCATGGCCATGTCCTGACTCGTCCTGCGACGTCCTGACTCGTGCCATGGCCATGTCCTGACACGTGTCCTCCGGCCGTCGCCCGACGCTACCGCTCGAACCACCCCGACTTTCCACCACCACCGCCAACGACCACCAACATCATTGCGCTTGACATGTTTCTAAGCATTGGTTAGCAATAGACGTGGTGCGATGTGGTGCGGCTTGGAGCGACGTAGTGCGATGTCGTGCCATGACCACGTCTTGACACGTACCATGGCCAAGTCCTGACACGTACCATGACCATACCCTGCCATGTCCTGCGACGTCCTTACACGTACCATGGCCATGGCCTGACACGTCATGACACGTACCATGATCATATCCTGCCGTGTCCTGCGACGTCCTTACACGTACCATGGCCATGGCCTGACACGTCATGACACGTACCATGATCATATCCTGCCGTGTCCTGCGACGTCCTAAATCGTGCCAGGGCCACGTCCTGACGCGTACTGACACGTACCATCGCCACGTCCTGACGCGTCCTGACACGTACCATGGCCATATCCTGCCATGTCCTGCGACGTCCTGACTCGTGCCATGACCACGCCCTGCCACGTCCTGACGCGTGCCATGGCCATGTCCTGCGACGTCCTGACTCGTGCCATGGCCACGCCCTGCCACGTCCTGACGCGTCCTTACACGTACCATGGCCATGGCCTGACACGTCCTGACACGTACCATGACCATATCCTGCCATGTCCTGCGACGTCCTTACACGTACCATGGCCATGGCCTGACACGTCATGACACGTACCATGATCATATCCTACCATTTCCTGCGACGTCATGAGTCATGCCATGGCCACGTCGTGCCATGTCCTGACGTGTCCTGACACGTGCCACTGCCATGTCCTGACGCGTCCTGACACGTGCCATGGCCATGTCCTGACACGTATTGCGACGTCCTGACTCGTGCCATGGCCACGCCCTGCCACGTCCTGACGCGTGCCATGGCCATGTCCGGACGCGTCCTGACACGTACCATGGCCATTTCCTGCCATGTCCTGCGACGTCCTGACTCGTGCCATGGCCACGCCCTGCCATGTCCTGACGCGTCCTGACACGTGCCATGGCCATGTCCTGACACGTCCTGCGACGTCCCGACTCGTGCCATGGCCACGCCCTGCCATGCCCTGCGACGTCCCGAATCGTGCCATGGCCACACCCTGCCATGTCCAAACGCGTCCTGACACGTTCCATGGCATGTCCTAATGCGTCCTAACACGTGCCATGGGCATGTCCAGACGTGTCCTGCGACGTCCTGACTCTTGCCATGGCCACGCCCTGCCATGTCCTTGCGACGTCATGAGTCATGCCATGGCTGCGCCCTGCCATGTCCTGACGTGTCCTGACACGTGCCATGGCCATGTCCTGACGCGTCCTACGACGTCCTGACTCTTGCCATGGCCACGCCCTGCCATGTCCTGCGACGTCATGAGTCATGCCATGGCCACGCCCTGCCATGTCCAAACGTGTCCTGACACGTGCCACTGCCATGTCCTGACGCGTCCTGACACGTGCCATAGCCATGTCCTGACTCGTCCTGCGACGTCCTGACTCGTGCCATGGCCATGTCCTGACACGTGTCCTCCGGCCGTCGCCCGACGCTACCGCTCGAACCACCCCGACTTTCCACCACCGCCGCCAACGACCACCAACATCATTGCGCTTGACATGTTTCTAAGCATTGGTTAGCAATAGACGTGGTGCGACGTGGTGCGGCTTGGAGCGACGTAGTGCGATGTCGTGCCATGACCACGTCTTGACACGTACCATGGCCAAGTCCTGACACGTCCTGACACGTACCATGACCATACCCTGCCATGTCCTGCGCGTCCTTACACGTACCATGGCCATGGCCTGACACGTCCTGACACGTACCATGACCATATCCTGCCATGTCCTGCGACGTCCTTACACGTACCATGGCCATGGCCTGACACGTCATGACACGTACCATGTCATATCCTGCCATGTCCTACGACGTCCTGAATCGTGCCATGGCCACGTCCTGACGTGTCCTGACACGTACCATGGCCACGTCCTGACGCGTCCCGACACGTACCATGGCCATATCGTGCCATGTCCTGCGACGTCCTGAGTCATGCCATGGCCTGACACGTTATGACACGTGCCATGGTCATATCCTGCCATGTCCTGCGACGTAATGAGTCATGCCATGGCCACGCCCTGCCACGTCCTAACGCGTCCTTACACGTACCATGGCCATGGCCTGACACGTCCTGACACGTACCATGACCATATCCTGCCATGTCCTGCGACGTCCTTACACGTACCATGGCCATGGCCTGACACGTCATGACACGTACCATGATCATATCCTGCCATGTCCTGCGACGTCATGAGTCATGCCATGGCCACGCCCTGCCATGTCCTGACGTGTCCTGACACGTGCCACTGCCATGTCCTGACTCGTCCTGCAACGTCCTGACTCGTGCCATGGCCATGCCCTGCCATGTCCCGCGACGTCCCGACTCGTGCCATGGCCACGCCCTGCCGTGTCCTGACGCGTCCTGACTCGTACTATGGCCATATCCTGCGACGTCCTGACTCGTGCCATGGCCACGCCCTGCCATGTCCTGACGCGTCCTGACACGTGCCATGGCCATGTCCTGACAAGTCCTGCGACGTCCCGACTCGTGCCATGGCCACGCCCTGCCATGTCCTGCGACGTCCCGACTCGTGCCATGGCCACGCCCTGCCATGTCCTGACGCGTCCTGACACGTGCCATGGCCATGTCCTGATGCGTCCTGACACGTGCCATGGCCATGTCCTGACGCGTCCTGCGACGTCCTGACTCTTGCCATGGCCACGCCCTGCCATGTCCTGCGACGTCATGAGTCATGCCATGGCCACGCCCTGCCATGTCCTGACGTGTCCTGACACGTGCCACTGCCATGTCCTGACGCGTCCTGACACGTGCCATGGCCATGTCCTGACTCGTCCTGCGACGTCCTGACTCATGCCATGGCCATGTCCTGACACGTGTCGAATGGCCGTCGCCCGACGCTACCACTCGAACCACCCCGACTTTCCACCACCACCGCCAACGACCACCAACATCATTGCGCCTGACATGTTTCTAAGTATTGGTTAGCAATAAACGTGGTGCGACGCTGTGCGGCTTGGAGTGACGTAGTGCGATGTCGTGCCATGGCCACGTCTTGACACGTACTATGGCCAAGTCCTGACACGTCCTGACACGTACCATGATTATATCCTGCCATGTCCTGCGACGTCCTGACTCGTGCCATGGCCACGCCCTGCCATGTCCTGACGCGTCCTGACACGTACCATGACCATATCCTGCCATGTCCTGCGACGTCCTTACACGTACCATGGCCATGGCCTGACACGTCATGACACGTACCATGTAATATCTGTCATGTCCTACGACGTCCTGAATCGTGCCATGGCCACGTCCTGACGTGTCCTGACACGTACCATGGCCACGTCTTGACATGTACCATGGCCATATCCTGCCATGTCCTGCGACGTCCTGAGTCGTGCCATGGCCTGACACGTCATGACACGTATCATGGTCATATCCTGCCATGTCCCGCAACGTAATGAGTCATGCCATGGCCACACCTTGCCATGTCATGACGTGTCCTGACACGTGCCACTGCCATGTCGTGACGCGTCCTGACACGTGCCATGGCCATGTCTTGACACGTCCTGCGACTTCCTGACTCGTGCCATGGCCATGCCCTGCCACGTCCAGACGCGTGCCATGGCCCTGTCCGAACGCGTCCTACCACGTACCATGCCCATATCCTGCCATGTCCTACGACGTCCTGACTCGTGCCATGGCCACGCCCTGCCATGTCCTGACGCGACCTGCACATGCCATGGCCATGTCCTGACACGTCCTACGACGTCCTTACTCTTGCCATGGCCACGCCCTGCCATATCCTGCGACGTCATGAGTCATGCCATGGCCATGCACTGCCATGTCTAAACGTGTCCTGACACGTGCTACTGCCATGTCCTGACGCGTCCTGACACGTGCCATAGCCATGTCCTGACTCGTCCTGCGCCGTCCTGACTCGTGCCATGGCCAAGTCCTAACACGTCCTGACACGTACCATGACCATACCCTGCCATGTCCTGCACGTCCTTACACGTACCATGGCCATGGCCTGACACGTACCATGACCATATCCTGCCATGTCCTGCGACGTCCTTACACGTACCATGGCCATGGCCTGACACGTCATGACACGTACCATGTCATATTCTGCCATGTCCTGCGACGTCCTGAATCGTGCCATGGCCACGTCCTGACGCATCCTGACACGTACCATGGTCACGTCCTGACGCGTCCTGACACGTACCATGGCCATATCTTGCCATGTCCTGCTACGTCATGACTCGTGCCATGACCACGCCCTGTAAAGTCCTGACGCGTGCGATGGCCATTTCCTGCGACGTCCTGACTCGTGCCATGGCCACGCCCTGCCACGTCCTGACGCGTCCTTACACGTACCATGGCCATGGCCTGACACGTCCTGACACGTACCATGACCATATCCTGCCATGTCATGCAACGTCATGAGTCATGCCATGGCCACGCCCTGCCATGTCGTGACCTGTCCTGACACGTGCCACTGCCATGTCCAGACGTGTCCTGACGCGTGCCATGGCCATGTCCTGACTCGTGCCATTGCCATGCCCATCCACATCCTGACGTGTGCCATGGCCATGTCTAGACGCGTCCTGACACGTACCATGGCCATATCCTGCCATGTCCTGCGACGTTCTGACTCGTGCCATGGCCACGCCCTGCCATGTCCTAACGCGTCCTGCACGTGCCATGGCCATGTCCTGATGCGTCCTCACACATGCCATGGCCATGTCTTGACGCGTCCTGAGTCGTGCCATGGCCATGTCCTGACGCGTCCTGCGACGTCCAACATCATTGCGCTTGACATGTTTCTAAGCATTGGTTAGCAATAGACGTGTTTCGACGTGGTGCGGCTTGGAGGGATGTAGTGCGATGTCGTGCCATGGCCACGTCTTGACACGTACCATGGCCAAGTCCTGACACGTCCTGACACGTACCATGACTATACCGTACCATGTCATACGCGTCCTTACACGTGCCATGGCCATGGCCTGACACATCTTGACACGTACCATGACCATATCCTGCCATGTCCTGCGACGTTTTGACACGTACCATGGCCATGGCCTGACACGTACCATGATCATATCCTGCCATGTCTTGCGACGTCCTGAATCGTGCCATGGCCACGACCTGAGGCGTCCTGACACGTACAATGGCCACGTCCTGACGCGTCCTGACACGTAACATGGCCATATCCTGCCATGTCCTGCGACATCCTAACTTGTGCCATGACAACGCCCTGCTACGTCCTGACGCGTGCCATGGCTATGTCCTGACACGTCCTGCGACGTCCCGACTCGTGCCACGGCCACGCCCTGCGACGTCATGATGCATGCCATGGCCACGCCGTGCCATGTCGTGACGTGTCCTTACACGTGCCACTACCATGTCCTGACGCGTCCTGTCACATGCCATCGCCATGTCCTGACTCATCCTGCGACGTCCTGACTCATGCCATGCCCATGTTCTGACACGTGTCGACCGGCCGTCGTCCACGCTACCGCTTTACCCACCCCGACTTTCCACCATCGCCGCCAATGACCACCAACATCATTGCGCTTGACATGTTTCTAAGCATTGGTTAGCAATAGACGTGGTGCGATGTGGTGCGGCTTGGAGCGACGTAGTGCGATGTCGTGCCATGACCACGTCTTGACACATACCATGGCCAAGTCCTCACACATGCCATGGCCATGTCTTCATGGGTCCTGACACGTGCCATGGCCATGTCCTCACGCGTCTTGCGACGTCCTGACACTCGCCATGGCCACGCTCTGCCATGTCCTGCGACGTCATTGTGCATGCCATGGCCACGCAGTGCCACATCGTGACGTGTCCTGGCACGTGCCACTGCCATGTCCTGACGCGTCCTGACACTTGCCATGGCCATGTCCTGACTCATCCTACGATGTCCTAACTAGAGCCATGGCCATGTCCTGACACGAGTCGATTGGCCATCGCCCGACGCTACCGCTTGACCTGCCCCGACTTTCCACCACCGCCACCAACGAACACCAACATCATTGCGCTTGACATGTTTCTAAGCATTGGTTGGCAATAGACATGGTGCGACGTGGTGCAGTTTGGAGGGATGTAGTGCGATGTCGTGCCATGGCCACGTCTTGACATGTACCATGGTCAAGTCCTGACACGTACCATGACCATACCCTGCCATGTCATGCGCGTCCTTACATGTACCATGGCCATGGCCTGACACGTCCTGCGACGTCCCGACTCGTGCCATGGCCACGCCCTGCCATGTCCTGCGACGTCCCGACTCGTGCCATGGCCACGCCCTGCCATGTCCTGACGCGTCCTGACACGTGCCATGGCCATGTCCTGACGCGTCCTGCGACGTCCTGACTCTTGCCATGGCCACGCCCTGCTGCCATGTCCTGCGACGTCATGAGTCATGCCATGGCCACGCCCTGCCATGTCCTGACGTGTCCTGACACGTGCCACTGCCATGTCCTGACGCGTCCTGACACGTGCCATGGCCATGTCCTGACTCGTCCTGCGACGTCCTGACTCGTGCCATGGCCATGTCCTGACACGTGTCGACCGGCCGTCGCCCGACGCTACCGCTCGAACCACCCCGACTTTCCACCACCGCCGCCAACGACCACCAACATCATTGCGCTTGACATGTTTCTAAGCATTGGTTAGCAATAGACGTGGTGCGACGTGGTGCGGCTTGGAGCGACGTAGTGCGATGTCGTGCCATGGCCACGTCTTGACACGTACCATGGCCAAGTCCTGACACGTCCTGACACGTACCATGACCATACCCTGCCATGTCCTGCGACGTCCTTACACGTACCATGGCCATGGCCTGACACGTCCTGACACGTACCATGACCATATCCTGCCATGTCCTGCGACGTCCTTACACGTACCATGGCCATGGCCTGACACGTCATGACACGTACCATGATCATATCCTGCCATGTCCTGCGACGTCATGAGTCATGCCATGGCCACGCCCTGCCATGTCCTGACGTGTCCTGACACGTGCCACTGCCATGTCCTGACGCGTCCTGACACGTGCCATGGCCATGTCCTGACTCGTCCTGCAACGTCCTGACTCGTGCCATGGCCATGCCCTGCCACGTCCTTACGTGTGCCATGGCCATGTCCGAACGCATCGTGACACGTACCATGGCCATATCCTGCCATGTCCTGCGACGTCCTGACTCGTGCCATGGCAGCGCCCTGCCATGTCCTAACGCGTCCTGCACTTGCCATGGCCATGTCCTGCGACGTCCCGACTCGTGCCATGGCCACGCCCTGCCATGTCCTGCGACGTCCTGACTCGTGCCATGGCCACGCCCTCCCATGTCCTGCGACATCCTGACTCGTGCCATGGCCACGCCCTGCCATGTCTTGACGCGACCTGACACATGCCATGGCCATGTCCTCATGCGTCCTGACACATGCCATGGCCATGTCTTGATGCGTCCTGACTCGTGCCATGGCCATGTCCTGACGCGTCCTGCGACGTCCTGACTCTTGCCATGGCCACGCCCTGCCATGTCCTGCGATGTCATGAGTCATGCCATGGCCACGCCCTGCCATGTCCTGACGTTTCCTTACACGTGCCACTGCTATATCCTGACGCGTCCTGACACGTGCCATGGCCATGTCCAGACTCATCCTGCGACGTCCTCACTCGTGCCATGGCCATGTCCTGACACGTGTCGACCGGCCGTCGCCCGACGCTACTGCTCGAACCACCCCGACTTTCCACCACCGCCGCCAACGACCACCAACATCATTGCGCTTGACATGTTTCTAAGCATTGGTTAGAATTAGACGTGGTGCGACGTGGTGCGGCTTGGAGCGACGTAGTGCGATGTCGTGCCATGGTCACGTCCTGATACGTACCATGGCCATGTCCTGACACGTCCTGACACGTACCATGACCATATCCTGCCATGTCCTGCGACGTCCTGTCACGTACCATGGCCATGGCCTGACACGTCCTGACACGTACCATGACCATATCCTGCCATGTCCTGCGACGTCCTGACACGTACCATGGCCATGGCCTGACACGTCATGACACGTACCATGACCATATCTTGCCATGTCCTGCGACGTCCTGAATCGTGCCATGGCCACGTCCTGACGCGTCCTGACACATACCATGACCATATCCTGCCATGTCCTGTGACGTCCTGACTCGTGCCATGACCACGCCCTGCCACGTCCTGACGCGTGCCATGGCCATGTCCTGCGACGTCCTGACTCGTGCCATGGCCACGCCCTGCCACGTCCTGACGCGTGCCATGGCCATGTCCGGACGCGTCCTGACACGTACCATGGCCATATCCTGCCATGTCCTTCGACGTCCTGACTCGTGCCATGGCCACGCCCTGCCATGTCCTGACGCGTCCTGACACGTGCCATGGCCATGTCCTGACACGTCCTGCGACGTCCCGACTCGTGCCATGGCCACGCCCTGCCATGTCCTGCGACGTCCCGACTCGTGCCATGGCCACGCCCTGCCATGTCCTGCGACGTCCCGACTCGTGCCATGGCCACGCCCTGCCATGTCCTGACGCGTCCTGACACGTGCCATGGCCATGTCCTGATGCGTCTTGACACGTGCCATGGCCACGCCCTGCCATGTCCTGCGACGTCCCGACTCGTGCCATGGCCACGCCCTGCCATGTCCTGACGCGTCCTGACACGTGCCATGGCATGTCCTGATGCGTCCTGACACGTGCCATGGCCATGTCCTGACGCGTCCTGCGACGTCCTGACTCTTGCCATGGCCACGCCCTGCCATGTCCTGCGACGTCATGAGTCATGCCATGGCCACGCCCTGCCATGTCCTGACGTGTCCTGACACGTGCCACTGCCATGTCCTGACGCGTCCTGACACGTGCCATGGCCATGTCCTGACTCGTCCTGCGATGTCCTGACTCGTGCCATGGCCATGTCCTGACACGTGTCCTCCGGCCGTCGCCCGACGCTACCGCTCGAACCACCCCGACTTTCCACCACCGCCGCCAACGACCACCAACATCATTGCGCTTGACATGTTTCTAAGCATTGGTTAGCAATAGACGTGGTGCGACGTGGTGCGGCTTGGAGCGACGTAGTGCGATGTCGTGCCATGACCACGTCTTGACACGTACCATGGCCAAGTCCTGACACGTCCTGACACGTACCATGACCATACCCTGCCATGTCCTGCGCGTCCTTACACGTACCATGGCCATGGCCTGACACGTCCTGACACGTACCATGACCATATCCTTCCATGTCCTGCGACGTCCTTACACGTACCATGGCCATGGCCTGACACGTCATGACACGTACCATGATCATATCCTGCCATGTCCTGCGACGTCCTGAATCGTGCCATGGCCACGTCCTGACGCGTCCTGACACGTACCATGGCCACGTCCTGACGCGTCCTGACACGTACCATGGCCATATCCTGCCATGTCCTGCGACGTCCTGACTCGTGCCATGACCACGCCCTGCCACGTCCTGACGCGTGCCATGGCCATGTCCTGCGACGTCCTGACTCGTGCCATGGCCACGCCCTGCCACGTCCTGACGCGTCCTTACACGTACCATGGCCATGGCCTGACACGTCCTGACACGTACCATGACCATATCCTGCCATGTCCTGCGACGTCCTTACACGTACCATGGCCATGGCCTGACACGTCATGACACGTACCATGATCATATCCTGCCATGTCCTGCGACGTCATGAGTCATGCCATGGCCACGCCCTGCCATGTCCTGACGTGTCCTGACACGTGCCACTGCCATGTCCTGACGCGTCCTGACACGTGCCATGGCCATGTCCTGACGCGTCCTGCGACGTCCTGACTCTTGCCATGGCCACGCCCTGCCATGTCCTGCGACGTCATGAGTCATGCCATGGCCACGCCCTGCCATGTCCTGACGTGTCCTGACACGTGCCACTGCCATGTCCTGACGCGTCCTGACACGTGCCATGGCCATGTCCTGACTCGTCCTGCGACGTCCTGACTCGTGCCATGGCCATGTCCTGACACGTGTCCTCCGGCCGTCGCCCGACGCTACCGCTCGAACCACCCCGACTTTCCACCACCGCCGCCAACGACCACCAACATCATTGCGCTTGACATGTTTCTAAGCATTGGTTAGCAATAGACGTGGTGCGACGTGGTGCGGCTTGGAGCGACGTAGTGCGATGTCGTGCCATGGCCACGTCCTGACATGTACCATTGCCATGTCCTGACACGTCCTGACACGTACCATGACCATACCCTGCCATGTCCTGCGCGTCCTTACACGTACCATGGCCATGGCTTGACACGTCCTGACACGTACCATGGCCATATCCTGCCATGTACTTCGATTCCCTTACACGTACCATGGCCATGGCCTGACACGTCATGACACGTCCCTTGATCATATCCTGCCATGTACAGCGACGTCCTGAATCGTGCCATGGCCACGTCGTGACGCGTCCTGACACGTACCATGGCAACGTCCCGACGCGTCCTGACATGAGCCATGGCCATATCCTGCCATGTCCTGCGACGTCCTGACTCGTGCCAAGACCACGCCCTGCTACGTCCTAACGCGTGCCATGACCATGTCCTGCGACGTCCTGACTCGTGCCATGGCCACGCCCTGCCACGCCCTGCCACGTCCTGACGCGTGCCATGGCCATGTCCGGACGCATCCTAACACGTACCATGGCCATATCCTGCCATGTCCTGCGACATACTGACTCGTGCCATGGCCACGCCCTCCCATGTCGTGACGCGTCCTGAC
The DNA here is from genome assembly GCA_034376525.1 of Nicotiana benthamiana. Lineage (NCBI taxonomy): Eukaryota > Viridiplantae > Streptophyta > Magnoliopsida > Solanales > Solanaceae > Nicotiana > Nicotiana benthamiana. Next base: position 58,800 of record JAXGFW010000117.1, read on the forward strand.
AAGTACCATGACCATGCCCTGCCATGTCCTGCGCGTCCTTACACGTACCATGGCCATGGCCTGACACGTCCTGACATATCCTACTATGTCGTGCGACGTCCTTGCACGGACCATGGTCATGGCCTGACACGTCATGACACGTACAATGATCATATTCTGCCATGTCATGCGACATCATGAGTCATGCCATGGCCATGGCCATGCCCTGCCATGTCCTGACGTGTCCAGACACGTGCCACTGCCATGTCCTGACACGTGCCATGGCCATGTCCTGACTCATCCTGCGACGTCCTAACTCGTGCTATGGACATGCCACTGCCATGTCCTGACACGTGCCATGGCCATGTCTGAACGCGTCGTGACACGTACCATGACCATATCCTCCCATGTCCTGCGACGTCCTGACTCGTGCCATGGCCACGCCCTGCCATGTCCTGACGCGTCCTGCACGTGCCATGGCCATGTCCTGACACGTCCTGTGACGTCCCGACTCGTTCCATGGCCACGCCCTGCCATGTCTTTCAACGTCCTGACTCGTGCCATGGCCACGCCCTGCAATGTCATACGACGTCCCGATTCGTGCCATGGCCGCGCCCTGCCATGTCCTGACGCGTCCTGACACGTGCCATGGGTATGTCCTGATGCGTCCTAACACATGCCATGGGCATGTCCTGCTGCGTCCTGACACGTGCCATGGTCATGTCCTGACGCGTCCTGCGACGTCCTGACTCTTGCCATGGCCACGCCCTGCCATGTCCTGCGACGTCATGAGTCATGCCATGGCCAAGCCCTGCCATGTCCTGACGTGTCCTGACACGTGCCACTGCCATGTCCTGACGCGTCCTGACACGTGCCATGGCCATGTCCTGACTCGTCCTGCGACGTCCTGACTCGTGCCATGGCCATGTCCTGACACGTGTCGACCGGCCGTCGCCCGACGCTACTGCTCGAACCACCCCGACTTTCCACCACCGCCGCCAACGACCACCAACATCATTGCGCTTGACATGTTTCTAAGCATTGGTTAGAGCTAGACGTGGTGCGACGTGGTGCGGCTTGGAGCGACGTAGTGCGATGTCGTGCCATGGCCACGTCCTTACACGTACTATGGCCAAGTCCTGACACGTCCTGACACGTACCATGACCATATCCTGCCATGTCCTGCGACGTCCTGTCACGTACCATGGCCATGGCCTGACACGTCCTGACACGTACCATGACCATATCCTGCCATGTCCTGCGACGTCCTGACACGTACCATGGCCATGGCCTGACACGTCATGACACGTACCATGACCATATCCTGCCATGTCCTGTGACGTCCTGACTCGTGCCATGACCACGCCCTGCCACGTCCTGACGCGTGCCATGGCCATGTCCTGCGACGTCCTGACTCGTGCCATGGCCACGCCCTGCCACGTCCTGACGCGTGCCATGGCCATGTCCGGACACGTCCTGACACGTACCATGGCCATATCCTGCCATGTCCTGCGACGTCCTGACTCGTGCCATGGCCACGCCCTGCCATGTCCTGACGCGTCCTGACACGTGCCATGGCCATGTCCTGACACGTCCTGCGACGTCCCGACTCGTGCCATGGCCACGCCCTGCCATGTCCTGCAACGTTCGGACTCGTGCCATGGCCACGCCCTGCCATGTCCTGCGACATCCCGGCTCTTGCCATGGCCACGCCCTGCCATGTCCTGACGCGTCCTGACACGTGCCATGGCCATATCCTGATGCGTCTTGACACGTGCCATGGCCACGCCCTGCCATGTCCTGCGACGTCCCGACTCGTGCCATGGCCACGCCCTGCCATGTCCTGACGCGTCCTGACACGTGCCATGTCATGTCCTGATGCGTCCTGACACGTGCCATGGCCATGTCCCGACGCGTCCTGCGACGTCCTGACTCTTGCCATGGCCACGCCCTGCCATGTCCTGCGACGTCATGAGTCATGCCATGGCCACACCCTGCCATGTCCTGACGTGTCCTGACACGTGCCACTGCCATGTCCTGACGCGTCCTGACACGTGCCATGGCCATGTCCTGACTCGACCTGCGACGTCCTGACTCGTGCCATGGCCATGTCCTGACACGTGTCCTCCGGCCGACGCCCGACGCTACCGCTCGAACCACCCCGACTTTCCACCACCGCCGCCAACGACCACCAACATCATTGCGCTTGACATGTTTCTAAGCATTGGTTAGCAATAGACGTGGTGCGATGTGGTGCGGCTTGGAGCGACGTAGTGCGATGTCGTGCCATGACCACGTCTTGACACGTACCATGGCCAAGTCCTGATGCGTACCATGGCCAAGTCCTGACACGTCCTGACACGTACCATGACCATACCCTGCCATGTCCTGCGCGTCCTTACACGTACCATGGCCATGGCCTGACACGTCCTGACACGTACCATGACCATATCCTGCCATGTCCTGCGACGTCCTTACACGTACCATGGCCATGGCCTGACACGTCATGACACGTACCATGATCATATCTTGCCATGTCCTGCGACGTCCTGAATCGTGCCATGGCCACGTCCTGACGCGTCCTGACACGTACCATGGCCATGTCCTGACGCGTCCTGACACGTACCATGGCCATATCCTGCCATGTCCTGCGACGTCCTGACTCGTGCCATGACCACGCCCTGCCACGTCCTGACGCGTGCCATGGCCATGTCCTGCGACGTCCTGACTCGTGCCATGGCCACGCCCTGCCATGTCCTGACGTGTCCTGACACGTGCCACTGCCATGTCCTGACGCGTCCTGACGCGTACCATGACCATATCCTACGACGTCCTTACACGTACCATGGCCATGGCTTGACACGTACAATGATCATATCCTCCCATGTCCTGCGATGTCATGGGTCATGCCATGGCCACGCCTTGCCATGTCCTGACGTGTCCTGACACGTGCCACTGCCATGTCCTGACGCGTCCTGACACGTGCCATGGCCATGTCCTGACGCGTCCTACGACGTCCTGACTCTTGCCATGGCCACGCCCTGCCATGTCCTGCGACGTCATGAGTCATGCCATGGCCACGCCCTGCCATGTCCTGACGTGTCCTGACACGTGCCACTGCCATGTCCTGACGCGTCCTGACACGTGCCATGGCCATGTCCTGACTCGTCCTGCGATGTCCTGACTCGTGCCATGGCCATGTCCTGACACGTGTCCTCCGACCGTCGCCCGATGCTACCGCTCGAACCACCCCGACTTTCCACCACCGCCGCCAACGACCACCAAAGTCATTGCGCTTGACATGTTTCTAAGCATTGGTTAGCAATAGACGTGGTGGGACGTGGTGCGGCTTGGAGCGACGTAATGCCAGGTCGTGCCATGACAACGTCTTGAGACGTACCTTGGCCATGTCCTGACACGTCCTGACACGTAACATGACCATACCCTGCCATGTCCTGTGCATCCTTACACATACCATGGACATGGCCTGACACGTCCTGACACGTACCATGACCATATCCTGCCATGTCCTGCGACGTCCTTACACGTACCATGGCCATGGCCTGACACGTCATGACACGTACCATGATCATATCCTGCCATGTCCTGCGACGTCCTGAATCGTGCCATGGCCACGTCCTGACGCGTCCTGACACGTACCATGGCCACGTCCTGACGCGTCCTGACACGTACCATGGCCATATCTTGCCATGTCCTGCTACGTCCTGACTCGTGCAATGACCACCCCCTGCAAAGTCATGATGCGTGCGACGGCCATGTCCTGCGACGTCCTGACACGTACCATGATCATATCCTGCCATGTCCTGCGACGTCCTTGCACGTACCATGGCCATGGCCTGACACGTCCTGACACGTACCATGATCATATCCTGCCATGTCCTGCGACGTCATGAGTCATGCCATGGCCACGCCCTGCCATGTCCTGACGTGTCCTGACACGTGCCACTGCCATGTCCTGACGCGTCCTGACACGTGCCATGGCCATGTCCTGACTGGTCCTGACTCGTGCCATGGCCATGCCCTGCCACGTCTTGACGCGTGCCATGGCCATGTCCGGACGCGTCATGACAGGTACCATGGCCATATCCTTCCATGTCCTGCGACGTTCTGACTCGTGCCATGGCCACGCCCTGTCCTGTCCTGACGCGTCCTGCACGTGCCATGGCCATGTCCTGACACGTCCTGCGACGTCCCGACTCGTGCCATGGCCACGCCCTGCCATGTCCTGCGATGTCCCGACTCGTGCCATGGCCACGCCCTGCCATGTCCTGACGCGTCCTGACACGTGCCATGGCCATGTCCTGATGCGTCCTGACACGTGCCATGGCTATGTCCTGACGCGTCCTGCGACGCCCTGACTCTTGCCATGGCCACTCCCTGCCATGTCCTGCGACGTCATGAGTCATGCCATGGCCACTCCCTGCCATGTCCTGACGCGTCCTGACACGTGCCATGGCCATGTCCTGACGCGTCCTACGACGTCCTGACTCTTGCCATGGCCACGCCCTGCCATGTCCGGCAACGTCATGAGTCATGCCATGGCCACGCCCTGCCATGTCCAAACGTGTCCTGACACGTGCCACTGCAATGTCCTGATGCGTACTGACACGTGCCATAGCCATGTCCTGACTCGTCCTGCGACGTCCTGACTCGTGCCATGGCCATGTCTTGACGTGTCCTCCGGCTGTCGCCCGACGCTACCGCTCATACCACCCGGACTTTCCACCACCGCCGCCAATGACCACCAACATCATTGCGCTTGACATGTTTCTAAGCATTGGTTAGCAATACACCTGCTGCGACGTGGTGCGGCTTGGAGCGACGTAGTGCGATGTCGTGCCATGACGTGGTCTTGACACGTACCATGGCCAAGTCCTGACACGTCTTAACATGTACCATGACCATACTCTGCCATGTCCTGCGCGTCCTTACACATACCATGGCCATGGCCTGACACGTCCTTACGCGTACCATGACCATATCCTGCCATGTCCAGCGGCGTCCTTACACGCACCATGGCCATGGCCTGACACGTCATGACACGTACAATGTCATATCCTGCCATGTCCTGTGACATTTCGAATCGTGCCATGGCCACGTCCTGACGCGTCCTGACACGTACTATGGCCATGTCCTGACGCGTCCTGACACGTACCATGGCCATATCCTGCCATGTCCTGCTACGTCCTAACTCGTGCCATGACCACGCCCTGCCACGTCCTGACGCGTGCGATGGCCATGTCCTGCGACGTCCTGAGTCGTGCCATGGCCACGCCTTGCCACGTCCTGACGCGTCCTTACACGTACCATGGCCATGGCCTGACACGTCCTGACACGTACCATGACCATATCCTGCCATGTCCTGCGACGTCCTTACACGTACCATGGCCATGGCCTGACACGTCATGACACGTACCATGATCATATCCTGCCATGTCCTGCGACGTCATGAGTCATGCCATGGCCACGCCCTGCCATGTCCTGACGTGTCCTGACACGTGCCACTGCCATGTCCTGACGCGTCCTGACACGTGCCATGGCCATGTCCTGACTGGTCCTGACTCGTGCCATGGCCATGCCCTGCCACGTCTTGACGCGTGCCATGGCCATGTCCGGACGCGTCTTGACACGTACCATGGCCATTTCCTGCCATGTCCTGCGACGTCCTGACTCGTGCCATGGCCACGCCCTGCCACGTCCTGACGCGTCCTGCACGTGCCATGGCCATGTCCTAACACGTCCTGCAACGTCACGACTCGTGCCAGGGCCACGCCTTGCCATGTCCTTCGATTTCCCGACTCGTGCCATGGCCACGCCCTGCCATGTCCTGACGCGTCCAGACGCGTGCCATGGCATGTCCCTGTGCGTCCTGACACGTGCTATGGCCATGTTCTGACGCGTCCTGCGACGTCCTGCTCTTGCCATGGCCACGCCCTGCCATGTCCTGACGTGTCCTGACACGTGCCACTGCCATGTCCTGACGTGTCCTGACACGTGCCATGGCCATGTCCTGACGCGTCCTGCGACGTCCTGACTCTTGCCATGGCCACGCCCTGCCATGTCCTGCGACGTCATGAGTCATGCCATGGCCACGCCCTGCCATGTCCTGACGTGTCCTGACACGTGCCACTGCCATGTCCTGACGCGTCCTGACACGTGCCATGGCCATGTCCTGACTCGTCCTGCGACGTCCTGACTCGTGCCATGGCCATGTCCTGACACGTGTCCTCCGGCCGTCGCCCGACGCTACCGCTCGAACCACCCCGACTTTCCACCACCGCCGCCAATGACCACCAACATCATTGCGCTTGACATGTTTCTAAGCATTGGTTAGCAATAGACGTGGTGCGACGTGGTGCGGCTTGGAGCGACGTAGTGCGATGTCGTGCCATGACCACGTCTTGACACGTACCATGGCCAAGTCCTGACACGTCCTGACACGTACCATGACCATACCCTGCCATGTCCTGCGCGTCCTTACACGTACCATGGCCATGGCCTGACACGTCCTGACACGTACCATGACCATATCCTGCCATGTCCTGCGACGTCCTTACACGTACCATGGCCATGGCCTGACACGTCATGACACGTACAATGTCATATCCTGCCATGTCCTGTGACGTTTTGAATCGTGCCATGGCCACGTCCTGACGCGTCCTGACACGTACTATGGCCATGTCCTGACGCGTCCTGACACGTACCATGGCCATATCTTACCATGTCCTGCGGTGTCCTGACTCGTGCCATGACCACACCCTGCCACGTCCTGACGCGTGCGATGGCCATGTCCTGCGACGTCCTGAGTCGTGCCATGGCCACGCCTTGCCACGTCCTGACACGTCCTTACACGTACCATGGCCATGGCCTGACACGTCCTGACACGTATCATGACCATATCCTGCCATGTCCTGCGACGTCCTTACACGTACCATGGCCATGGCCTGACACGTCATGACACGTACCATGATCATATCCTACCATGTCCTGCGACGTCATGAGTCATGCCATGGCCACGCCCTACCATGTCCTGACGTGTCCTGACACGTGCCACTGCCATGTCCTGACGCGTGCCATGGCCATGTCCTGACTCGTCCCATGGCCATGCCCTGCCATGTCCTGACGCGTGCCATGGCCATGTCCGGACGCGTCCTGACACGTACCATGGCCATATCCTGCGACGTCCTGACTCGTGCCATGGCCACGCCCTGCCATGTCCTGACACGTCCTGCACGTGTCATAGCCATGTCCTGACAAGTTCTGCGACGTCCCAACTCGTGCCATGACCACGCCCTGCCATGTTCTGCGATGTCATGACTCGTGCCATGGCCACGCCCTGCCATGTCCAAACGCGTCCTGACACGTGCCATGGCCATGTCTTGATGCGTCCAGACATGTGCCATGGCCATGTCCTGACGCGTCCTGCGACGTCCTGCCTCTTGCCATGGCCATGCCTTGCTGCCATGTCCTGCGACGTCATGAGTCATGCCATGGCCACGCCCTGCCATGTACTGACGTGTCCTAACATGTGCCACAGCCATGTCTTGACGCGTCCTGACACGTGCCATGGCCATGTCCCGACTCGTCCTGCAACATACTGACTCGTGCCAAGGCCATGTCCTGACACGTGTCGACCAGCCGTCGCCCGATGCTACCACTCGAACCACCCTGACTTTCCACCACCGCCACCAACGACCACGCGCTGCCACGTCCTGACGCTTGTCATGGCCATGTCCGGACGCGTCCTGACACGTACCATGGCCATATCCTGCCATGTCCTTCGACAGCCTGACTCGTGCCATGGCCACGCCCTGCCTTGTCCTGACGTGTCCTGACACGTGCCATGGCCATGTCCTAACACGTCCTCTGACATCCCGACTCGTGCCATGGCCACGCCTTACCATGTCCTTCGATGTCCCAACTCGTGCCATGGCCACGCCCTGCCATGTCCTGACGCGTCTTGACACGTACCATGGCATGTCCTGGTGCGTCCTGACACGTGCCATGGCCATGTCCTGCTATGTCCTGCGACGTCCTTACACGTACCATGGCCATGGCCTGATACGTCATGACACGTACCATGATCATATCCTTCCATGTCCTGCGACGTCATGAGTCATGCCATGGCAACGCCCTGCCATGTCATGACGCGTCCTGACACGTGCCATGGCCATGTCCTGACGTGTCCTGACGCGTGCCATGGCCATGTCCTGACTCGTGCCATTGCCATGCCCATCCACATCCTGACGTGTGCCATGGACATGTCTGGACGCGTCCTGACACGTACCATGGCCATATCCTGCCATGTCCTGCGACGTCCTGACTCGTGGCATGGCCACGCCCTGCCATGTCCTGACGCGTCCTGCACGTGCCATGGGCATGTCCTGACACGTCCTGCGACGTCCCGACTCGTGCCATGGCCACGCCTTGCCATGTCCTACGACGTCCTGACTCGTGCCATGGCCACGCCCTGCCATGTCTTGCACTGTCCCAACTCGTGCAATGGCCACGCCCTAGCATGTCCTGACGCGTCCTAACACGTGCCATGGTCATGTCCTGACGCGTCCTGCGACCCTCTGACTCTTTCCATGGCCACGCCCTGCTGCCATGTCCTGCGACGTCATGAGTCATGCCATGGCCACACCCTGCCATGTCCTAACGTGTCCTGACACGTGCCACTGCCATGTCCTGACGCGTCCTGACACGTGCCATGGCCATGTCCTGACGTGTCCTGACACTTGCCATGGCCATGTCCTGACTCATCCTACGATGTCCTAACTAGAGCCATGGCCATGTCCTGACACGAGTCGATTGGCCATCGCCCGACGCTACCGCTTGACCTGCCCCGACTTTCCACCACCGCCACCAACGAACACCAACATCATTGCGCTTGACATGTTTCTAAGCATTGGTTGGCAATAGACATGGTGCGACGTGGTGAAGTTTGGAGGGATGTAGTGCGATGTCGTGCCATGGCCACGTCTTGACATGTACCATGGTCAAGTCCTGACACGTACCATGACCATACCCTGCCATGTCATGCGCGTCCTTACATGTACCATGGCCATGGCCTGACACGTCCTGCGACGTCCCGACTCGTGCCATGGCCACGCCCTGCCATGTACTGCGACGTCCCGACTCATGCCATGGCCACGCCCTGCCATGTCCTGACGCGTCCTGACACGTGCCATTGCCATGTCCTGACGCGTCTTGCGACGTCCTGACTCTTGACATGGCCACGCCCTGCCATGTCCTGCGACATGATGAGTCATGCCATGGCCACTCCCTGCCATGTTCTGTCGTGTCCTGACAAGTGCCACTGCCATGTCCGGATGCGTACTGACTCGTGCCATGGCCATATCCTGACTCGTCCTGCGACGTCCTGACTCGTGCCATGGCCATGTCCTGACAAGTTTCGACCGGCCATCGGCCGACGCTACTACTCGAACCACCCTGACATTCCACTACCGCCGCCAACGACCACCAAATCATTGCGCTTGACATGTTTCTAAGCATTGGTTAGCAATAGACGTGTTGCGACATGGTGCGGCTTGGAGGGATGTAGTGCGATGTCGTGCCATGGCCACGTCTTGACACGTACCATGGCCAAGTCCTGACACGTCCTGACACGTAACATGACAATACCGTGCCATGTCATACGCGTCCTTACACGTACCATGGCCATGGCCTGACACATCTTGACACGTACCATGACCATATCTAGCCATGTCCTGCGACTTTTTGACACGTACCATGGCCATGGCCTGACACGTCATGACACGTACCATGATCATATCCTGCCATGTCATGCGACGTCACGAGTCATGCCATGGCCATGCCCTGCCATGTCCTGACGTGTCCAGACACGTGCCACTGCCATCTCCTGACGCGTCCTGACACGTGCCATGGCCATGTCCTGACTTGTCCTGCGACGTCCTAACTCGTGCCATGGACATGCCCTGCCACGTCCTGACGCATGCCATGGCCATGTCTGGATGCGTCGTGACACGTACCATGGCCATATCCTCCCATGTCCTGCGACGTCCTGACTCGTGCACTGGCCACGCCCTGCCATGTCCTGACGCGTCCTGCACGTGCCATGGCCATATCCTGACACATCTTGTGACGTCCCGACTCATTCCATGGCCACGCCCTGCCATGTCTTGCAACGTCTCGACTCGTCCCATGGCCACACCCTGCAATGTCATACGGCATCCCGACTCGTGCCATGGCCGCGCCCTGCCATGTCTTGACGCGTCCTGACACGTGCCATGGCCATGTCCAGATGCGTCCTGACACATGCCATGGCCATGTCCTGCTGCATCCTGACACGTGCCATCGCCATGTCCTGACGCGTCCTGCGACGTCCACACTCTTGCCATGGCCACGCCCTGCCATGTCCTGCGAACTCACGAGTCATGCCATGGCCACGCCCTGCCATGTCCTGACGTGTCCTGACACGTGCCACTACCATATCCTGACGCGTCCTGACACTTTCCATGGCCATGTCCTTACTCGTCCTGCAACGTCCTGACTCGTGCCATGGCCATGTCCTGACACGTGTCGACCGGCCGTCGCCCCACACTACTGCTCGAACCACCCCGACTTTCCACCACGGCCACCAACGACCACCAACATCATTGCGCTTGACATGTTTCTAAGCATTTGTTAGAATTAGATGTGGTGCGACGTGGTGCGGCTTGGAGCGACGTATGGCGATGTCGTGCCATTATCACATCCTGATACGCACCTTGGCCACGTCCTGACACGTCCTGACACGTACCATGACAATATCCTGCCATGTCCTGCGACGTCCTGTCACGTACCATGGCCATGGCCTGACACGTCCTGACACGTACCATGACCATATCCTGCCATGTCCTGCGACGCCCTGACACGTACCATGGCCATGGCCTGACAGGTCATGACACGTACCATGACCATATCTTGCTATGTGCTGCGACATACTGAATCGTGCCATGGCCACGTGCTGACGCGTCCTGACACATACCATGACCATATCCCGCCATGTCCTATGACATCCTGACTCGTGCCATGACACGACCTGCCACGTCCTGACGCGTGCCGTGGCCATGTCCTGCGACGTCCTGACTCATGCCATGGCCACGCCCTGCCACGTCCTGACGCGTGCCATGGCCATGTCCGGACACGTCCTGACATGTACCATGGCCATATCCTGCCTTGTCCTTCGACGTCCAGACTCGTACCTTGGCCACGCCCTGCCATGTCCTGACGCGTCCTAACACGTGCCATGGCCATGTCCTAACACGTCCTGCAACATCCTGACTCGTGCCATAGCCACGCCCTGCCATGTCCTGCGATGTCCCGACTCGTGCCATGGCCACGCCCTGCCATGTCCTACGACTTCCTGACTCGTGCCATAGCCACACTTAGCCATGTCCTGACGCGTCCTGACACGTGCCATGGCCATGTCCTGATGCGTCTTGACACATGCCATAGCCACGCCCTGCCATGTCCTTCGACGTCCCAACTCGTGTCGTGGCCACGCCCTGCCATGTCCTGACGCATCCTGACACGTGCCATTGCATGTCCTGATACGTCCTGACACGTGCAATGGCCATATCCTGACGCATCCTGCGACGTCCTAAATCCTGCCATGCCCACGCCCTGCCATGTCCTGCGACATCATGAGTCATGCAATGGCCATGCCCTGCCATGTCCTGACGTGTCCTGACACATGCCACAGCCATGTCCTGACGCGTCCTGACACGTGCCATGGCCATGTCCTGACTCGTCCTACGATGTCCTTACTCGTGCCATGGCAATGTCCTGACACGTGTCCTCCGGCCGTCGCCCGACGCTACCGCTCGAACCACCCCGACTTTCCACCACCGCCGCCAACGAGCACCAACATCATTGCGCTTGACATGTTTCTAAGCATTGGTTAGCAATAGACGTGGTGCGACGTGGTGCGGCTTGGAGCGACGTAGTGTGATGTCGTGCCATGACCACGTCTAGACACGTACCATGGCCAAGTCCTGACACGTCCTAACACGTACCATGACCATACCGTGCCATGTCCATCACGTCCTTACACGTACCATGGCCATGGCCTGACACGTCCTGACACGTACCATGACCATATCCTTCCATGTCATGCGACGTCCTTACACGTACCATGGCCATGGCCTGACACGTCATGACACGTACCATGATCATATCCTGCCATGTCCTGCGACGACCTGAATCGTGCCATGGCCACGTCCTGACGCGTCCTGACACGTACCATGGCCATGTCTTGACGCGTCCTGACACGTACCATGGCCATATCCTGCCATGTCTTGCGACGTCCTGACTCGTGCCATGACCACGCCCTGCCACATCCTGACGCGTGCCATGGCCATGTCCTGCGACGTCCTGACTCGTGCCATGGCCACACCCTGCCACGTCCTGACGCGTCCATACACGTACCATGGACATGGCCTGACACGTCCTGACACGTACCATGACCATATCCTGCCATGTCCTGCGACGTCCTTACACGTACCATGGCCATGGCCTGACACGTCATGACACGTACCATGATCATATCCTCCCATGTCCTGCGACGTCATGAGTCATGCCATGGCCACGCCTTGCCATGTCCTGACGTGTCCTGACACGTGCCACTGCCATGTCCTGACGCGTCCTGACACGTGCCATGGCCATGTACTGAGGCGTCCTACGACGTCCTGACTCTTGCCATGGCCACGCCCTGCCATGTCCTACAACGTCATAAGTCATGCCATGGCCACGCCCTGCCATGTCCTGACGTGTCCTGACACGTGCCACTGCCATGTCCTGACGCGTCCTGCGACGTCCTGACTCTTGCCATGGCCACGCCCTCCCATGTCCTGCGATGTCATGAGTCATGCCATGGCCATCTCCTGACTCGTCCTGCGATGTCCTGACTCGTGCCATGGCCATGTCCTGACACGTGTCCTCCGGCCGTCGCCCGATGCTTCCGCTCGAACCACCCCGACTTTCCACCACCGCCGCCAACGACCACCAAAATCATTGCACTTGACATGTTTCAAAGCATTGGTTAGCAATAGATGTGGTGCGATGTGGTGCGGCTTGGAGCGACGTAGTGCGATGTCGTGCCATGGCCACGTCCTGACATGTACCGTGGCCATGTCCTGACATGTCCTGACACGTACCATGACCATGCCCTGCCATGTCCTGCGTGTCCTTACACGTACCATGGCCATGGCCTGACACGTCCTGACATGTACCATAACCATATCCTGCCATGTCCTTCGATGCCCTTACACGAACCATAGCCATGTTCTGACACGTCATGACACGTCCCATGATCATATACTGCCATGTCCTGCGACGTCCTGAATCGTGCCATGGCCACGTCGTGACGCTTCCTAACACGTACCATGGCAACGCCCCGACGCGTCCTGACATGTACCATGGCCATATCCTGCCATGTCCTGCGACGTCCTGACTCGTGCCATGACCACGCCCTGCTACGTCCTGACGCGTGCCATGACCATGTCCTGCGACGTCCCGACTCGTGCCATGGCCACGCCCTGCCACGTCCTGACGCGTGCCATGGCCATGTCCGGACGCATCCTGACACGTACTATGGCCATATCCTGCCATGTCCTGCGACGTCCTGACTCGTGCCATGGCCACGCCCTGCCATGTCCTGACGCGTCCTGACAAGTACCATGACCATGCCCTGCCATGTCCTGCGCGTCCTTACACGTACCATGGCCATGGCCTGACACGTCCTGACATATCCTGCTATGTCGTGCGACGTCCTTGCACGGACCATGGTCATGGCCTGACACGTCATGACACGTACAATGATCATATCCTGCCATGTCATGCGACATCATGAGTCATGCCATGGCCATGGCCATGCCCTGCCATATCCTGACGTGTCCAGACACGTGCCACTGCCATGTCCTGACACGTGCCATGGCCATGTCCTGACTCATCCTGCGACGTCCTAACTCGTGCTATGGACATGCCACTGCCATGTCCTGACACGTGCCATGGCCATGTCCGAACGCGTCGTGACACGTACCATGACCATATCCTCCCATGTCCTGCGACGTCCTGACTCGTGCCATGGCCACGCCCTGCCATGTCCTGACGCGTCCTGACACGTGCCATGGCCATGTCCTGACACGTCCTGTGACGTCCCGACTCGTGCCATGGCCACGCCCTGCCATGTCCTGCGACGTCCCGACTCGTGCCATGGCCACGCCCTGCCATGTCCTGCGACGTCCCGACTCGTGCCATGGCCACGCCCTGCCATGTCCTGACGCGTCCTGACACGTGCCATGGCCATGTCCAGATGCGTCCTGACACATGCCATGGCCATGTCCTGCTGCGTCCTGGCACGTGCCATGGACATGTCCTGACGCGTCCTGCGACGTCCACACTCTTGCCATGGCCACGCCCATCCATGTCCTGTGAAGTCATGAGTCATGCCATGGCCAAGCCCTGCCATGTCCTGACGTGTCCTGACAGGTGCCACTGCCATATCCTGACGCGTCCTGACACTTGCCATGGCCATGTCCTTAATCGTCCTGCGACATCCTGACTCGTGCCATGGACATGTCCTGACACGTGTTGACCGGCCGTCGCCCCACGCTACTGCTCGAACCACCCCGACTTTCCACCACCGCCACCAACGACCACCAACATCATTGCGCTTGACATGTTTCTAAGCATTGGTTAGAATTAGAGGTGGTGCGGCTTGGAGCGACGTAGTGCGATGTCGTGCCATGGCCACGTCCTGACGCGTACCATGACCATATCTTGCCATGTCCTGCGACGTCCTTACACGTACCATGGCCATGGCTTGACACGTACAATGATCATATCCTCCCATGTCCTGCGATGTCATGGGTCATGCCATGGCCACGCCTTGCCATGTCCTGACGTGTCCTGACACGTGCCACTGCCATGTCCGGACGCGTCCTGACACGTGCCATGGCCATGTACTGACGCGTCCTACGACGTCCCGACTCTTGCCATGGCCACGCCCTGCCATGTCCTACGACGTCATAAGTCATGCCATGGCCACGCCCTGCCATGTCCTGACGTGTCCTGACACGTGCCACTACCATGTCCTGACGCGTCCTGACCCGTGCCATGGCCATGTCCTGACTCGTCCTGCGATGTCCTGACTCGTGCCACGGCCATGTCCTGACACGTGTCCTCCGACCGTCGCCCGATGCTACCGCTCGAACCACCCCGACTTTCCACCACCGCCGCCAACGACCACCAAAGTCATTGCGCTTGACATGTTTCAAATCATTGGTTAGCAATAGACGTGGTGCGATGTGGTGCGGCTTGGAGCGACGTAGTGCGATGTCCTGCCATGGCCACGTCCTGACATGTACCGTGGCCATGTCCTGACATGTCCTAACACGTACCATAACCATGCCCTGCCATGTCCTGCGTGTCCTTACACGTACCATGGCCATGGCCTGACACGTCCTGACATGTACCATAACCATATCCTGCCATGTCCTTCGATGCCCTTACACGTACCATGGCCATGTTCTGACACATCATGACACGTCCCATGATCATATACTGCCATGTCCTGCGACGTCCTGAATCGTGCCATGGCCACGTCGTGACGCTTCCTGACACGTACCATAGCAACGCCCCGACGCGTCCTGACATGTACCATGGCCATATCCTGCCATGTCCTGCGACGTCCTGACTCGTGCCATGACCACGCCCTGCTACGTCCTGACGTGTGCCATGACCATGTCCTGCGACGTCCCGACTCGTGCCATGGCCACGCCCTGCCACGTCCTGACGCGTGCCATGGCCATGTCCGGACGCATCCTGACACGTACTATGGCCATATCCTGCCATGTCCTGCGACATCCTGACTCGTGCCATTGCCGCGCCCTCCCATGTCGTGACGCGTCCTGACAAGTACCATGACCATGCCCTGCCATGTCCTGCGCGTCCTTACACGTACCATGGCCATGGCCTGACACGTCCTGACACGTACCATGACCATATCCTGCTATGTCGTGCGACGTCCTTGCACGGACCATGGCCATGGCCTGACACGTCATGACACGTACAATGATCATATCCTGCCATGTCATGCAACATCATGAGTCATGCCATGGCCATGCCCTGCCATGTCCTGACGCGTCCTGACACGTGCCACTGCCATGTCCTGACACGTGCCATGGCCATGTCCTGACTCATCCTGCGACGTCCTAACTCGTGCTATGGACATGCCCTGCCACGTCCTGACGCATGCCATGGCCATGTCCGAACGCGTCGTGACACGTACCATGACCATATCCTCCCATGTCCTGCGACGTCCTGACTCGTGCCATGGCCACGCCCTGCCATGTCCTGACGCGTCCTGCACGTGCCATGGCCATGTCCTGACGTGTCCTGCACGTGCCATGGCCATGTCCTGACACGTCCTGTGACGTCCCGACTCGTTCCATGGCCACGCCCTGCCATGTCTTGCGACGTCCCGACTCGTGCCATGGCCACGCCCTGCAATGTCATACGACGTCCCGACTCGTGCCATGGCCGCGCCCTGCCATGTCCTGACGCGTCCTGACACGTGCCATGGCCATGTCCAGATGCGTCCTGACACATGCCATGGCCATGTCCTGCTGCGTCCTGACACGTGCCATGGACATGTCCTGACCCGTCCTGCGACGTCCACACTCTTGCCATGGCCACGCCCTGCCATGTCCTCAGAAGTCATGAGTCATGCCATGGCCAAACCCTGCCATGTCCTGATGTGTCTTGACACGTGCCACTGCCATATCCTGACGCGTCCTGACACTTGCCATGTCCTTAATCGTCCTGCGACATCCTGACTCGTGCCATGGACATGTCCTGACACGTGTTGACCGGCCGTCGCCCCACGCTACTGCTCGAACCACCCCGACTTTCCACCACCGCCACCAACGACCACCAACATCATTGCGCTTGACATGTTTCTAAGCATTGGTTAGAATTAGAGGTGGTGCGGCTTGGAGCGACGTAGTGCGATGTCGTGCCATTATCACGTCCTCATACGCACCATGGCCACGTCTTGACACGTACCATGACCATATCCTGCCATGTCCTGCGACGTCCTGTCACGTACCATGGCCATGGCCTGACACGTCCTGACACGTACCATGACCATATCCTGCCATGTCCTGCGACGCCCTGACACGTACCATGGCCATGGCCTGACAGGTCATGACACATACCATGACCATATCCCGCCATGTCCTGTGACATCCTGACTCGTGCCATGACCACGACCTGCCACGTCCTGACGCGTGCCATGGCCATGTCCTGCGACGTCCTGACTCATGCCATGGCCACACCCTGCCACGTCCTGACGCGTGCCATGGCCATGTCCGGACACGTCCTGACATGTACCATGGCCATATCCTGCCATGTCCTTCGACGTCCAGACTCGTACCATGGCCACGCCCTGCCATGTTCTGACGCGTCCTAACACGTGCCATGGCCATGTCCTAACACGTCCTGCGACGTCCTGACTCGTGCCATGGCCACGCCCTGACATGTCCTGCGATGTTCCGACTCGTGCCATGGCCACGCCCTGCCATGTCCTACGTCTTCCTGACTCGTGCCATGGCCACACCAGCCATGTCTTGATGCGTCCTGACACGTGCCATGGCCATGTCCTGATGCGTCTTGACACGTGCCATGGCCATGCCCTGCCATGTCCTGCGACGTCCCACCTCCTGTCGTGGCCTCGCCCTGCCATGTCCTGACGCATCCTGACACGTGCCATGGCATGTCCTGATACGTCCTGACACGTGCCATGGCCATATCCTGACGCGTCCTGTGACGTCCTGACTCTTGCCATGCCCACGCCCTGCCATGTCCTGCGACATCATGAGTCATGCAATGGCCATGCCCTGCCATGTCCTGACGTGTCCTGACACGTGCCACAGCCATGTCCTGACGCGTCCTGACACGTGCCATGGCCATGTCCTGACTCGTCCTACGATGTCCTTACTCGTGCCATGGCAATGTCCTGACACGTGTCCTCCGGCTGTCGCCCGACGTTACCGCTCGAACCACCCCGACTTTCCACCTCCGAAGTCATGAGTCATGCCATGGCCAAACCCTGCCATGTCCTGACGTGTCCTGGCACGTGCCACTGCCATATCCTGACGCGTCCTGACACTTGCCATGTCCTTAATCGTCCTGCGACATCCTGACTCGTGCCATGGACATGTCCTGACACGTGTTGACCGGCCGTCGCCCCACGCTACTGCTCGAACCACCCCGACTTTCCAACACCGCCACCAACGACCACCAACATCATTGCGCTTGACATGTTTCTAAGCATTGGTTAGAATTAGAGGTGGTGCGGCTTGGAGCGACGTAGTGCGATGTCGTGCCATTATCACGTCCTCATACGCACCATGGCCACGTCTTGACACGTACCATGACCATATCCTGCCATGTCCTGCGACGTCCTGTCACGTACCATGGCCATGGTCTGACACGTCCTGACACGTACCATGACCATATCCTGCCATGTCCTGCGACGCCCTGACACGTACCATGACCATATCCTACTATGTCGTGCGACGTCCTTGCACGGACCATAGTCATGGCCTGACACGTCATGACACGTACAATGATCATATCCTGCCATGTCATGCAACATCATGAGTCATGCCATGGCCATGCCCTGCCATGTCCTAACGCGTCCTGACACGTGCCACTGCCATGTCCTGACACGTGCCATGGCCATGTCCTGACTCATCCTGCGACGTCCTAACTCGTGCTATGGACATGCCCTGCCACGTCCTGACGCATGCCATGGCCATGTCCTGACGCGTCCTGCGACGTCCTGACTTGTGCCATGGCCACGACCTGCCATGTCCTGAGACGTCATGAGTCGTGACATGGCCACGCCCTGCCATGTCCTGACGCGTCTTGACATGTGCCAGGGCCATGTCCTGACGTGTCCTGACACGTGCCATAGCCATGTCTGAACGCGTCTTTCGACATCCTTACTCGTGCCATGGCCACGCCCTGCCATGTCTTGCGACGTCCCGACTCGTGCCATGGCCACGCCCTGCAATGTCATACGACGTCCCGACTCGTGCCGCTACTGCTCGAACCACCCCGACTTTCCACCACCGCCACCAACGACCACCAACATCATTGCGCTTGACATGTTTCTAAGCATTGGTTAGAATTAGACGTGGTGCGACGTGGTGCGGCTTGGAGCGACGTAGTGCGATGTCGTGCCATTATCACGTCCTCATACGCACCATGGCCACGTCCTGACACGTACCATGACCATATCCTGCCATGTCCTGCGACGTCCTGTCACGTACCATGGCCATGGCCTGACACGTCCTGACACGTACCATGAGCATATCCTGCCATGTCCTGCGACGCCCTGACATGTACCATGGCCATGGCCTGACAGGTCATGACACGCACCATGACCATATCTTGCTATGTGCTGCGACATGCTGATTCGTGCCATGGCCACGTCCTGACACATACCATGACCATATCCCGCCATGTCCTGTGACATCCTGACTCGTGCCATGACCACGACCTGCCACGTCCTGACGCGTGCCATGGCCATGTCCTGCGACGTCCTGACTCATGCCATGGCCACACCCTGCCACGTCCTGACGCGTGCCATGGCCATGTCCGGACACGTCCTGACATGTACCATGGCCATATCCTGCCATGTCCTTCGACGTCCAGACTCGTACCATGGCCACGCCCTGCCATGTTCTGACGCGTCCGAACACGTGCCATGGCCATGTCCTAACACGTCCTGCGACGTCCTGACTCGTGTCATGGCCACGCCCTGCCATGTCCTGCGATGTTCCGACTCGTGCCATGGCCACGCCCTGCCATGTCCTACGACTTCCTGACTCGTGCCATGGCCACACCCAGCCATGTCTTGATGCGTCCTGACACGTGCCATGGCCATGTCCTGATGCGTCTTGACACGTGCCATGGCCACGCCCTGCCATGTCCTGCGACGTCCCAACTCCTGTCGTGGCCACGCCCTGCCATGTCCTGACGCATCCTGACACGTGCCATGGCATGTCCTGATACATCCTGACACGTGCCATGGCCATGTCCTGACGCGTCCTGCGACGTCCTGAGTCTTGCCATGCCCACGCCCTGCCATGTCCTGCGACGTCATGAGTCATGCAATGGCCATGCCCTGCCATGTCCTGACGTGTCCTGACACGTGCCACAGCCATGTCCTGACGTGTCCTGACACGTTCCATGGCCATGTCCTGACTCGTCCTACGATGTCCTTACTCGTGCCATGGCAATGTCCTGACACGTGTCCTCCGGCCGTCGCCCGACGCTACCGCTCGAACCACCCCGACTTTCCACCACCGCCGCCAACGACCACCAACATCATTGTGCTTGACATGTTTCTAAGCATTAGTTAGCAATAGACGTGGTGCGACGTGGTGCGGCTTGGAGCGACGTAGTGTGATGTCGTGCCATGACCACGTCTTGACACGTACCATGGCCAAGTCTTGATGCGTACCATGGCCAAGTCCTGACACGTCCTAACACGTACCATGACCATACCGTGCCATGTCCATCGCGTCCTTACACGTACCATGGCCATGGCCTGACACGTCCTGACACGTACCATGACCATATCCTGCCATGTCCTGCGATGGCCTGAATCGTGCCATGGCCACATCCTGACGCGTCCTGACACGTACCATGGCCACGTCTTGACGCGTCCTGACACGTACCATGGCCATATCCTCCCATGTCCTGCGACGTCCTGACTCGTGCCATGACCACGCCCTGCCACGTCCTGACGCGTGCCATGGCCATGTCCTGCGACGTCCTGACTCGTGCCATGGCCACGCCCTGCCACGTCCTGACGCGTCCATACACGTACCATGGACATGGCCTGACGCGTACCATGACCATATCCTGCCATGTCCTACGACGTCCTTACACGTACCATGGCCATGGCTTGACACGTACAATGATCATATCCTCCCATGTCCTGCGACGTCATGAGTCATGCCATGGCCACGCCTTGCCATGTCCTGACGTGTCCTGACACGTGCCACTGCCATGTCCTGATGCGTCCTGACACGTGCCATGGCCATGTCCTGACGCGTCCTGCGACGTCCTGACTCTTGCCATGGCCACGCCCTGCCATGTCCTACGACGTCATGAGTCATGCCATGGCCACGCCCTGCCATGTCCTGACGTGTCCTGACACGTGCCACTGCCATGTCCTGACGCGTCCTGACACGTGCCATGGCCATGTCCTGACGCGTCCTGCGATGTCCTGACTCGTGCCATGGCCATGTCCTGACACGTGTCCTCCGGCCGTCGCCCGACGCTACCGCTCGAAACCACCCCGACTTTCCACCACCGCCGCCAACGACCACCAAAATCATTGCGCTTGACATGTTTCAAAGCATTGGTTAGCAATAGACGTGGTGCGATGTGGTGCGGCTTGGAGCGACGTAGTGCGATGTCGTGCCATGGCCACGTCCTGACATGTACCATGGCCATGTCCTGACATGTCCTGACACGTACCATGACCATGCCCTACCATGTCCTGCGTGTCCTTACACGTACCATGGCCATGGCCTGACACGTCCTGACATGTACCATAACCATATCCTGCCATGTCCTTCGATGCCCTTACACGTACCATGGCCATGGCCTGACACGTCATGACACGTCCCATGATCATATACTGCCATGTCCTGCGACGTCCTGAATCGTGCCATGGCCACGTCGTGACGCGTCCTCACACGTACCATGGCAACGTCCCGACGCGTCCTGACATGTACCATGGCTATATCGTGCCATGTCCTGCGACGTTCTGACTCGTGCCATGACCACACCCTGCTACGTCCTGACGCGTGCCATGACCATGTCCTGCGACGTCCTGACTCGTGCCATGGCCACGCCTTTCCACGTCCTGACGCGTGCCATGGCCATGTCCGGACGCATCCTGACACGTACCATGGCCATATCCTGCCATGTCCTGCGACGTCCTGACTCGTGCCATGGCCACGCCCTGCCATGTCGTGACGCGTCCTGACACGTACCATGACCATGCCCTGCCATGTCCTGCGCGTCCTTACACGTACCATGGCCATGGCCTGACACGTCCTGACACGTACCATGACCATATCCTGCCATGTCCTGCGACGTCCTTGCACGTACCATGGTCATGGCCTGACACGTCATGACACGTACCATGATCATATCCTGCCATGTCATGCGACGTCATGAGTCATGCCATGGCCATGCCCTGCCATGTCCTGACGTGTCCAGACACGTGCCATTGCCATGTCCTAACACGTGCCATGGCCATGTCCTGACACATCCTGCGACGTCCTAACTCGTGCCATGGACATGCCCTGCCACGTCCTGACGCATGCCATGGCCATGTCCGGACGCGTCGTGACACGTACCATGACCATATCCTCCCATGTCCTGTAACGTCCTGTCCCGTGCCATGGCCACGCCCTGCCATGTCCTGTCGCGTCCTGCACGTGCCATGTCCATGTCCTGACACGTCCTGTGACGTCCCAACTCGTGCCATGGCCACGCCCTGCCATGTCTTGCGACATCCCGACTCGTGCCATGGCCACGCCCTGCAATGTCATACGACGTCCCGACTAGTGCCATGGCCGCGCCCTGCCATTTTCTGACGCGTCCTGACACGTGCCATGGCCATGTCCTAATGCGTCCTCCCACATGCCAAGGCCATGTCCTGCTGCGTCCTGACACGTGCCATGGCCATGTCCTGACGCGTCTTGCCACGTCCACACTCTTGCCATGGCCACGCCCTGCCATGTCCTGCGAAGTCATGAGTCATGCCAAGGCCACGCCCTGCCATGTCCTGACGTGTCCTGACACGTGCCATGGCCATGTCCTTACTCGTCCTGCGACGTCCTGACTCGTACCATGGCCATGTCCTGACACGTGTCGACCGGCCGTTGCCCACGCTACTGCTCGAACCACCCCGACTTTCCACCACCGCCGCCAACGACCACCAACATCATTGCGCTTGACATGTTTCTAAGCATTGGTTAGAATTAGACGTGGTGCGACGTGGTGCGGCTTAGAGCGACGTAGTGCGATGTCGTGCAATGGCCACGTCCTGATACGCACCATGGCCACGTCCTAACATGTCCTGACACGTACCATGACCATATCCTGCCATGTCCTGCGACGTCCTGTTACGTACCATGGCAATGGCCTGACACGTCCTGACACGTACCATGACCATATCCTGCCATGTCCTATGACGCCCTGAAACGTACCATGGCCATGTCCTGAAAGGTCATGACACGTACCATAACCATATCTATCTATGTCCTCCGACATACTGAATCGTGCCATGGCCACGTCCTGATGCGTCCTGACACATACCATGACCATATCCCGCCATGTCCTATGACATCCTGACTCGTGCCATGACCACGACCGACCACGTCCTGACGCGTGCCATGGCCATGTCCTGCGACGTCCTGACTCATGCCATGGCCACGCCTTGCCACGTCCTGACGCGTGCCATGGCCATGTCCGGACACGTCCTGACATGTACCATGGCAATATCCTGCCATGTCCTTCAACGTCCAGACTCATACCATGGCCACGCCCTGCCATGTCCTGACGCGTCCTGACATGTGCCATGGCCATGCCCTAACACGTCATGCGACGTCCCGACTCGTGCCATGGCCACGCCCTGCCATGTCCTGCGATGTCCCAACTCGTTCCATGGCCACGCCCTGCCATGTCCTACGACGTCATGAGTCAATTCATGGCCACGCCTTGCCATGTCCTGACGTGTCCTGACACGTGCCACTGCCATGTCCTGACGCGTCCTGACACGTGCCATGGCCATGTCCTGACTAGCCTGCGATGTCCTGACTCGTGCCATGGCCATGTCCTGACTCGTGCCATGGCCATGTCCTGACACGTGTCCTCCGTCCGTCGTCCGACGCAACCGCTCGAACCACCCTGACTTTTCACCACCGCCGCCAACGACCACCAAAATCATTGCGCTTGACATGTATCAAAGCATTGGTTAGCAATAGACGTGGTGCGATGTGGTGCGGCTTGGAGCGACGTAGTGCGATGTCGTGCCATGGCCACGTCCTGACATGTACCATGGCCATGTCCTGACATGTCGTGACACGTACCATGACCATGCCCTGCCATGTCCTGCGTGTCCTTACACGTACCATGGCCATGGCCTGACACGTCCTGACATGTACCATAACCATATCCTGCCATGTCCTTCGATGCCCTTACACGTACCATGGCCATGTCCTTCGATGCCCTTACACGTCCCATAATCATATACTGCCATGTCCTGCGACGTCCTGAATCGTGCCATGGCCACGTCGTCACGCGTCCTGACACGTACCATGGCAACGTCCCGACGCGTCCTGACATGTACCATGGCCATATCCTGCCATGTCCTGCGACGTCCTGACTCGTGCCATGACCACGCCCTGCTACGTCCTGACGCGTGCCATGACCATATCCTGCGACGTCCTGACTCGTGCCATGGCCACGCCCTGCCACGTCCTGACGCGTGCCATGGCCATGTCCGGACGCATCCTGACACGTACCATGGCCATATCTTGCCATGTCCTGCGACCTCCTGACTCGTGCCATGGCCACGCCCTGCCATGTCCTGACGCGTCCTGACACGTACCATGACCATGCCCTGCCATGTCCTGACGTGTCCTGACACGTGCCACTGCCATATCCTGACGCGTCCTGACACGTGCCATGGCCATGTCCTTACTCGTCCTACGACGTCCTGACTCGTACGATGGCCATGTCCTGACACTTGTCGACCAGCCGTCGCCCATGCTACTGCTCGAACCACCCCGACTTTCCACCACCGCCGCCAACGACCACCAACATCATTGCGCTTGACATGTTTCTAAGCATTGGTTAGAATTAGACGTGGTGCGACGTGGGGCGGCTTCGTGCGACGTAGTGCAATGTCGTGCCATGGTCACGTCCTGATACGCACCATGGCCACGTCTTGACACGTCCTGACACGTACCATGACCATATCCTGCCATGTCCTGTGACGTCCAATTACGTACCATGGACATGTCCTGACACGTCCTGACAAGTACCATGACCATATCCTGCCATGTCCTGCGATGCCCTGACACGTACCATGGCCATGTCCTGACAGGTCATGACACGTACCATGACCATATCTTGCTATGTCCTGCGACATACTGAATCGTGCCATGGCCACGTCCTGACGCGTCCTGACACATACCATGACCATATCCCGCCATGTCCTGTGACATCCTGACTCGTGCCATGACCACGACCTGCCACGTCCTGACGCGTGCCATGGCCATGTCCTGCGACGTCCTGACTCATGCCATGGCCACGCCCTGCCACGTCCTGACGCGTGCCATGGCCATGTCCGGACACGTCCTGACATGTACCATGGCCATATCCTGCCATGTCCTTCGACGTCCAGACTCGTACCATGGCCACGCCCTGCCATGTCCTGACGCGTCCTGACACGTGCCATGGCCATGTCCTAACACGTCCTACGACGTCCCGACTCGTGCCATGGCCACGCCCTGCCATGTCCTACGACGTCCCGACTGGTGCCATGGCCACGCCCTGCCATGTCCTACGACTTCCCGACTCGTGCAATAGCCACACCCAGCCATGTCCTGACGCGTCTTGACACGTGCCATGGCCATGTCCTGATGCGTCTTGACACGTGCCATGGCCACGCCCTGCCATGTCCTGCGACGTCCCGACTCGTGCCGTGGCCACACCCTGCCATGTCCTGACGAATCCTGACACGTGCCATGGCATGTCCTGATAGGTCCTGGCACGTCATGGCCATGTCCTGACGCGTCCTGCGACGTCCTAACTCTTGCCATGCCCACGCCCTGCCATGTTCTGCGACGTCATGAGTCATGCCATGGCCATGCCCTGCCATGTCCTGACGTGTCCTGACACGTTCCACAGCCATGTCCTGACGCGTCCTGACACGTGCCATGGCCATGTCCTGACTCGTCCTACGATGTCCTTACTCGTGCCATGGCAATGTCCTGACACGTGTCCTCCGGCCGCCAACGACCACCAGCATCATTGCGCTTGACATGTTTCTAAGCATTGGTTAGCAATAGACGTGGTGCGACGTGGTGCGGCTTGGAGCGACGTAGTGCGATGTCATGCCATGACCACGTCTTGACACGTACCATGGCCAAGTCCTGATACGTACCATGGCCAAGTCCTGACACGTACCATGACCATACCGTGCCATGTCTGCCGCGTCCTTACACGTACCATGGCCATAGCCTGACACGTCCTGACACGTACCATGACCATATCCTTCCATGTCATGCGACGTCCTTACACGTACTATGGACATGGCCTGACACGTCATGACACGTACCATGATCATATCCTGCCATGTCCTGCGATGGCCTGAATCGTGCCATGGCCACGTCTTGACGCGTCCTGACACGTACCATGGCCACGTCTTGACGCGTCCTGACACGTACCATGGCCATATCCTGCCATGTCCTGCGACGTCCTGGCTCTTGCCATGACCACGCCCTGCCACGTCTTGACGTGTGCCATGGCCATGTCCTGCGACGTCCTGACTCGTGCCATGGCCACGCCCTGCAACGTCCTGACGTGTCCTTACACGTACCATGGACATGGCCTGACACGTACCATGACCATATCCTGCCATGTCCTGCGACGTCCTTACACGTACCATGATCATATCCTCCCATGTCCTGCGACGTCATGAGTCATGCCATGGCCACGCCTTGCCATGTCCTGACGTGTCCTGACACGTGCCACTGCCATGTCCTGACGCGTCCTGACATGTGCCATGGCCATGTCCTGACGCGTCCTGCGACGTCCTGACTCTTGCCATGGCCACGCCCTGCCATGTCCTACGACGTCATGAGTCATGTCATGGCCACGCCCTGCCATGTCCTGACGTGTCCTAACACGTGCCACTGCCATGTCCTGACGCGTCCTGACACGTGCCATGGCCATGTCTTGACTCGTCCTGCGATGTCCTGACTCGTGCCATGGCC
Source organism: Nicotiana benthamiana (assembly GCA_034376525.1). Lineage (NCBI taxonomy): Eukaryota > Viridiplantae > Streptophyta > Magnoliopsida > Solanales > Solanaceae > Nicotiana > Nicotiana benthamiana. The sequence continues at coordinate 85,925 of JAXGFW010000117.1, forward strand.
ATGTTCTGACACGTGTCTTCCGGCTGTCGCCCGACGCTACCGCTCGAACCACCCCGACTTTCCACCACCGCCGCCAACGACCACCAAAATCATTGCGCTTGACATGTTTCAAAGCATTGGTTAGCAATAGACGTGGTGCGACGTGGTGCGGCTTGGAGCGACGTGGTGCGATGTCGTGCCATGGCCACGTCCTGACATGTACCATGGCCATGTCCTGACATGTACTGACACGTTCCAAGACCATGCCCTACCATGTCCTGCGCGTCCTTACACGTACCATGGCCATGGCCTGACACGTCCTGACACGTACCATAACCATATCCTGCCATGTACTTCGATTCCCTTACACGTACCATGGCCATGGCCTGGCAATGTCCTGACACGTGTCCTCCGGCCGCCAACGACCACCAACATCATTGCGCTTGACATGTTTCTAAGCATTGGTTAGCAATAGACGTGGTGCGACGCGGTGCATCTTGGAGCGACGTAGTGCGATGTCGTGCCATGACCACGTCTTGACACGTACCATGGCCAAGTCCTGATACGTACCATGGCCAAGTCCTGACACGTCCTGACACGTACCATGACCATACCGTGCCATGTCCGTCGCGTCCTTACACGTACCATGGCCATGGCCTGACACGTCCTGACACGTACCATGACCATATCCTTCCATGTCATGCGACGTCCTTACACGTACCATGGCCATGGCCTGACACGTCATGACACGTACCATGATCATATCTTGGCATGTCCTGCGACGGCCTGAATCGTGCCATGGCCACGTCTTGACGCGTCCTGACACGTACCATGGCCACGTCTTGACGCGTCCTGACACGTACCATGGCCATATCCTGCCATGTCCTGCGACGTCCTGACTCTTGCCATGACCACGCCCTGCCACGTCCTGACGCGTGCCATGGCCATGTCCTGCGACGTCCTGACTCGTGCCATGGCCACGCCCTGCCACGTCCTGACGCGTCCTTACACGTACCATGGACATGGCCTGACACGTACCATGACCATATCCTGCCATGTCCTGCGACGTCCTTACACGTACCATGATCATATCCTCCCATGTCCTGCGACGTCATGAGTCATGCCATGGCCATGCCTTGCCATGTCCTGACGTGTCCTGACACGTGCCACTGCCATGTCCTGACGCGTCCTGACATGTGCCATGGCCATGTCCCGACGCGTCCTGCGACGTCCTGACTCTTGCCATGGCCACGCCCTGCCATGTCCTACGACGTCACGAGTCATGTCATGGCCACGCCCTGCCATGTCCTGACGTGTCCTAACACGTGCCACTGCCATGTCCTGACACGTGCCATGGCCATGTCTTGACTCGTCCTGCGATGTCCTGACTCGTGCCATGGCCATGTTCTGACACTTGTCTTCCGGCTGTCGCCCGACGCTACCGCTCGAACCACCCCGACTTTCCACCACCGCCGCCAACGACCACCAAAATCATTGCGCTTGACATGTTTCAAAGCATTGGTTAGCAATAGACGTGGTGCGATGTGGTGCGGCTTGGAGCGACGTAGTGCGATGTCGTGCCATGGCCACGTCCTGACATGTACCATGGCCATGTCCTGACATGTCCTGACACGTACCATGACCATGCCCTACCATGTCCTGCGTGTCCTTACACGTACCATGGCCATGGCCTGACACGTCCTGACATGTACCATAACCATATCTTGCCATGTCCTTCGATGCCCTTATACGTACCATGGCCATGGCCTGACACGTCATGACACGTCCCATGATCATATACTGCCATGTCCTGCGACGTCCTGAATCGTGCCATGGCCACGTCGTGACGCGTCCTGACAAGTACCTTGGCAACATCCCGACGCGTCCTGACATGTACCATGGCTATATCGTGCCATGTTCTGCGACGTTCTGACTCGTGCCATGACCACGCCCTGCTACGTCCTGCCGCGTGCCATGACCATGTCCTTCGACGTCCTGATTCGTGCCATGGCCACGCCTTGCGACGCGTGCCATGGCCATGTCCGGACGCATCCTGA
>JAXGFW010000118.1:0-87603 GCA_034376525.1 Nicotiana benthamiana
ACTCCTTTATGAGTAGGTATGAGTAAAAGAAGTAAGCTCTAGATCACAACAACTTTGGACAAGAATATGGCTCTCAAAAGCTTTATGAAATTGAATATAAAATGATAAACACAAGTATGCAAGCTTATAGCAATGTAATGATCAGTTGTAGTATGTTGTTGTGTTTAAAACACTGAAATGAAGCTGTATTTATAGTTGAAAAACTTGGCATTACCGTTGCCTAATTGCCAATTAAGAGTTGCTGATTTTACTCACTGACAATCGATTGTCAAACCTCAACAATCGATTGTCTGCCAGTCAGATCAAAATTCAATCCCAGATTTTACGCTTGATAATCGATTACTTACAATCCATAATCGATTACTGGCAACGTTCAAAAAATCCTTTCCAGATTTTACCACAAACAATCGATTGTCCAGAATCAACAATCGATTACTCAGCAACGTTCAAAAAATCTTTTCCGGATTTTAATCAAAACAATCGATTATACCAAATCAATAATCGATTACCCAATAACGTTCAAAAAATCTTTTCCGGATTTTAGTCAAAACAATCGATTATACAGAATCAATAATCGATTACCTGACGGTATTTGAAAACTTTACGACAACGGTCAGCTTCACAATCGATTGTTAAATTCATTTTCATGCATTTAAATTGTTTCATTTAGCATTTATTGATGTAATTAAGTAATCTGTGACTAGATTCAAGCAGATTTGTGGTAGAATAAAGGGGTAAAGCCATAGTTGAGGCTTGAGTTGAATTCAAAGCATCGATGTAAGTGTTTGGTCTAACCTTAGCTTCAGGGAATAAGAGTTTATTACTACTTTCCTAAAATCTTGCCAAAGAAAATTTAGCTAGTCATAGTATTACGTACCTTATTTTGCTCCATTATTTCTTTAGTTGATGCTAGATTTTTGCAAGAGTAAGAGTATGTGAGAGAGAGTGTTTTTCAAAGAGAGACTTTTATTGTACAAGAGTAAGAAGAGCTGATAATGCCCCTCTCTAAATTACAAAGTCTTACATATATAGGCAAGGAATGAATACTACACTACCAAGACAAAATACTTTTCCTAATAAGACTAAAAATCTATCCTAGAAATATTACATTTCTTGAAATAATACATGAGTAAAAAACAAAACTTTTAATCAATACTAAAAAACAAAACTAAAACTAAAGACAAAACATTGGAAAATGTTTGTCTAAATACTACAATTGTCTTGAAACTTGTTTGCAAGACTTTACTTCAATTGTCTTGAAACTTGTTTGCAAGACTTTATACGAAAGTTTTAGTCTTCACTTCTTTTGTCTTCAATTTGCTTGTCCTCTTCCTCTTCTTCTTTTTCTTTTCCTTTTTCTTTTGCCATAGTTGGTGGAAGATAAACTTTGGGAATGTCTTCTTTTTGATTGCAATATTTGCAATGGTGTAGGTTGAATAAATCCTTTAATTGTTGACATAGTAGATATTTTGTTTTTTCTGTCAGCTGCTTTGGATAAGTTCTTAGTGCATTAGTTGTTGGTGTAGCTTCCCAATTTGCCAGGGTAGTGATCCATCTTGGTAGTTCTTCTATGTCTTTTGTTGTCTTGGCATTTGAGTAGATAATTGTGCTATTTTTGCTGTTGTAGATCCACTTTCCTCCTTCTTCATAGCTGCTTATTAGCTCTTGAATAATGACTTTGGTCATAATGGCTCTTTTATTTTGTAGAAATTCTACTATTTCTTGAATGGTTAAATCAGGTTGTTCCATAGGTTCTTCACACATAATTGTTCTTGTTAGTCCTTGCTGTAATAGAATGATATATTTCTTGTGGTGTAACTTCGCAGGGTGCCGAATAGATCCTAATAAATATTAAGTCTGCCTTAGTAATTCCCAAGTATTTTTTTACTACTTGGTATAATTCGGGTATGTATTGTAGGTTATCTCCATTTTGTGTATACACTGCATGTAATAGTCCATAGTTAATTTTTCTAGAGTATATTTATAAATAATATCAATGAAAAACTTTATATCTTTTTCTTCTACTGTATGATTTCTAAAATATTTATGGAATATTTCTTTAATCTTATGTTCTTTATTTTTATCCTGTAGGTTTATGAAAGTAAATATACTTTGACAGTATGTAAAATAATCATTAGTTATTCCAATATGTCTAGGTCGGGTTCCTAAATATTTTCTAACTATTTGATGTATACCTAAATATTCTATTCCTAACTTTAAGTGTGTTAAAAATTTTCCAAAGTTATTCTCTAATTGATGCAAATAAGGAGTAGTTGCTAATCCAATCTGGAAAGTAATAGGATATGTTTCCATTAATTTTCTTGTAACATTAGCAAATTCTATGTCTCCAGTATAAACAAGTATTTTATTGTAAGCATACAAACAAGCATTTAAATCCATGTCAAAATAACTAATAAGGCAAAATTAATTCAAATTTTTGACAAGTCCAAATTTTTTAATAAGGCAAGTTTTTAGGACGATAATGATAATACCAAGATGATACTGAGGCTCTGATACCAAAAGGGGAAGGGAACGGAATAACGAAGGGCTAAAGGTACAATATCAGTAGCGGTAAGTAAAGCAGGTAAGGATCCCAAGCCAATTTAAGCACCACAATAATTTTGCCTTATTATTGTTATTTTGACATGGATTTAAATGCTTGTTTGTATGCTTACAATAAAATACTTGTTTATACTGGAGACATAGAATTTGCTAATGTTACAAGAAAATTAATGGAAACATATCCTATTACTTTCCAGATTGGATTAGCAACTACTCCTTATTTGCATCAATTAGAGAATAACTTTGGAAAATTTTTAACACACTTAAAGTTAGGAATAGAATATTTAGGTATACATCAAATAGTTAGAAAATATTTAGGAACCCGACCTAGACATATTGGAATAACTAATGATTATTTTACATACTGTCAAAGTATATTTACTTTCATAAACCTACAGGATAAAAATAAAGAACATAAGATTAAAGAAATATTCCATAAATATTTTAGAAATCATACAGTAGAAGAAAAAGATATAAAGTTTTTCATTGATATTATTTATAAATATACTCTAGAAAAATTAACTATGGATGAAAAAGGTGAAGATAAATTAGTAGAAGAACATATAGAAATATTATATAACATTATAGAAAATATGGAACATAGAGATGACACTACTACCTCAGTATCTACTGAAGACTACCTAAGTGATGGTTAAAATGGAAGCCATAAATAATAAAATAGAAATAATAAATAATAATATTTTAGAATCAAATAAAGTAACATTAGAACAGATAAAAGAAATAAGAAAAAGGATAGAAAATATAGAAACAGAAATTAAAAATATAAAATTAAGAATATTACAAGAAAATAATAAAAAAGAAAAAGAACCTATAAATAAAACTGGCTATGTTAATATACCAGGATTAGGATGGATGCCAATTAAAGTACCATTAACTACTGAAAAAATAAAAGAAGAATTATGAAAAGAGGAGAATATGTAAAAATTACATATATGGAAAATAACAAAATAAAAGAAATGTCAAATTTGAATAGAATATTTATTAAGCTAAATGATAATTATAGACTTATGCAAAAACAAGATAATATTATAGAATCACCTTTAGAACAAATAGTAAGATTAACCAGAGAAAATAATGAAGAAAATAATAACGAATCATATAATAATAATAGTGATAGTAGTACAACCAGTTATGAAATCACTAAAAGAAAAAATATGAGAAAGAAAAAGGTGACCATGGAAGATATTTTTGAAAAATTAGATAAAATGGATAAAAGAATACAAAAATTAGAAAAACATGTATTTAAAAAGAAAAAACAAACAATAAACTCTGACCCTGAAATATCTAGAAATAGATTAGATTCAGATACAACAACAAATATAAGTTCAGAAGAAGAAAAAACTGATAAGAAATTAGTAGAAGTAATAAATAAAATGGAAAATGATTCGGATATTAATATATACGAAGATAGCACTTCGGATACATATACTGACTTGATAAAGAAAACAAATAAATTATATATAGAAACTAATAATTTAAAAGATACAATTAAAGATGAAGATATAATAACAAATCATATAAATATGACTAAACCAGATGGCCTAGAAAATAGAAAAGGATTTTATACAAATGTCGCAACAGGAAGAGATAAAGACTATAAAAAAAGAAGTTATTATGAAAAAACAGATTATTCAAAACAACATAGGAACGATAAAATATGGGGATCAAGATTAATAAGAGGAATAGCAGAAATGGTAAAAACATCTACAGGAGAAAATACTAACTCTTTTTTAGACTTAGACTGCTCTGAAGATATAACTAAAGAAATACAAAAATGGTCAGCAAAAACAGAGAAAACAATTTTAGAAACAAAATTACCCATAGATAAAGTAGGACAATATATTGTAACCACCTTAGTAGGAAATGTTAAAGAATGGTATGAAAATTTAGGAGAAGAAATGATAAAAGCATTACATGCAGCTACAGATGCTAATGCACAGCCTACAACAGATGTGAGTAAAATACTTCAAAAATTTGTAATATCAATTACAGCCGAATTTAGCACGCCAGGAGCAGAAAATTCAATAATTTGTAAAAATATAGAAAAAGCAAGAAATAATCTATTAAACTTAGTTATTTGTGATTTATGCTACTATGAAGAATATGTATGTGAATTTAGTAATTATTTTCATAAAGGAAGATTTAATAATAATGAGAAACCTATGATCTTAGACTTATTCCTACATAAATTACCATATCCAACTAATTTATTAGCATTTAAAGATTATAAAATAGAAGCTAAATCAATAGACACCTTAGGAACTAGGATAGAATATGTAAGAAATTGGATAAATGATAGATGTACTCAAGCAACAAATCTTAGAAATTTATTACAATCAGATATACAGTTATGTTGTGCAAAAGATAAACCAAGTAAATACGGATGTAGTAAAAAATACCCTAAACAAATAAGAAAACACTACAAGAAAAGAAATAAAAAATACATTAGAAGAAATTACAATTTAAGGAATTTTACAAATAATAACAAAAAACGAAGATATATAAATAAAAGAAAATATAGAAATTATTTCAAAAGGAATCCTAAAAAATGTAAATGTTATAATTGTGGAAAAATAGGACACATATCCACAGAATGCAAAGAACCTAGACAAAAACAAATAAAAGAAATTCAGTTAGATAATGATGAATTTATAGACATAGATATAGTTAAGCAAGAAATAGATACGGATAACTTTTCTAGTGAAGATGAAATAATTGAATCAGATATAACAAGTGAAGAAGAAAATGAATCAGACTAAAATAGGAGAAACAAGCGACAAAGATATAATAATAAATTATACACAAGACATAGATTATGAGAAACAACAGATAATATTTGATGAAAAAATTTATGAGAAAATTAGGAAAGAAGAATTAGACCTTACACCAGACTTAGTTTTTAAAAATCAATTTTGGAATGAAACCTTAAAAATTAAAAAACAAAATTATTATATAATCACTAAAAAGGAATTTGTATTAGACATAAAACATTTAAATGGAAAAACAATGATACCTTTAGTATCTAAACAGCTAATTGAAGAAGAAACTAAAAGTATTAAAAATAAACATAATCTAAGATATTGCTATTTTGGAGGAATACAAATTATGTTATATGCACATTTTAAAGAAGGTATAGATACACCAATAGAAATATATTTAGCAGATGATAGAATAACTCATCCTATAGAACAATCCATATTAACACAATTAACCGGAAATCTAATATACCAAAAAGCTAAATTTTTATTTAAACCTGATTTTAATATAAGCATGACGGAACAAAATATAGACAAAGCATTAACGATTTATTGGAAAATCAATGGAATAGAAATGCTACCAGGAAGTAAAGTATTAACTATCAAAGCAAAACAATTATACGTATTAAGTAATAAACCAGGAATAAATAAAAATAAAAGAAAAGGATTAACACATATAAGTAAAATCTTCAAACCTATCCTAAAAGAAATACCTAGGAAAGAACAATTATATATACTACCTAACCAAAACCAAGACTTAGAATTAGTAACTTATAATTTAGAGCAACGAAGAAATCTTCTTAATAGAAGTATGAGTAGAAGGAATCTAAACATAATACCTAGAATTAGGAAAAATATATCGGACCAATATTACGAAAACCAATATTACATAAAAGGAAGAATAATAAGAAATGGAATAAGAATATTAGTACCAATCTTAATTGCTACTAATGCAGGAGAAAATTATATAGCTAAACAACTAATAAGTAAGATTGACAAAATAGAAGAAAGTAATCACACATATACTAATTTCATTACACAACAAGAAGTAACAAGTATGGGAAAAATAAATAGCCCAATAGAAATAGAAGGATTATTATTCAACATAAATCTAGAAATAATGGATAATGAACCAGAAATTATATTAGGAATTAAATGGTTAAATATGGTAGAACCATGGAATCTAACAGAATCAGAATTAGAAATAACAGTTAATACAATAACAATTAATATAAAAAGAGAAACAATTAATGCTATAAATATAATAAAAGAAAGTATATGAGTCATGAAGAAATACATATCTTAATTAAAGTAAAATGTGAAGGATATAACAGTAGATATTATACAGCATATATAGATACAGGAGCTGGAACTAATATATGTAGAAGAAAAGTATTACCAGAAGAATATTGGAAGGAATTAAAAAATCCAATTATAATTGCTGGATTTAACCAAGAAGGAAATCTAGTCCGACACAAAGCTACAAATATAACAATACAAATATGGGATAAAGAACTAGTACTAAATGAATTATACCCATGTGAGGAAATATTTCATGATATAATATTAGGTTATAAAAAATTCTTAAAAAATTATGAACCCTTTACAATCACAAGAAATTATTTATTATTAACTACCCCTTGCAAGCAAAAAATAATAGCTAAAAGAACCTTGGAAAAACAAAGTGAACTAATACCTTGGATTAAAGGAGATAGTAAAATTAAACAATCACTACCTTGTAAAAGTAAAAATAATAAATTACAAATAAGTGAGATTAGTATTGAAGAAGAATTAACTAACGAATTTAAAGAAGTATTTAGCGAAGACCCATTAAAATATTGGCAAAAACACAAGACCCAAATACCAATTAGATTACTAAAAGAGCATGATTTAGTCTATAAAAAACCTATGAAATATACTGAAGAAGATATGATTCAATTTAAATTACACATAACAGAATTATTAAAAGGAAATTTTATCAGAACTAGTGAATCTAAACATAGTAGTCACGCATTCATAGTAATGAAACACAGTGAACAAAAAAGAGGAAAATCTAGAATGGTAATAGACTATAAAGACTTAAATAAAAAGACAGAAACATTAAATTATCCAATACCAAATAAAGCAGTAATATTAAATAAAGTAAAAGGTTATGAATGGTTCAGTAAATTTGATTGTAAATCAGGATTCTATCATATTAAAATAATAGAAGAATATAGACATTTAACAGCCTTCTCAATACCCAATGGATTTTATGAATGGAATGTATTACCCTTTGGATTTAAAAATTCCCCAGGATATTTTCAAAAATTTATGGATACATATCTTGGAAATATAGATGGTATTATTGTATATATAGATGATATATTATTATTCACTAAAACGAAAGAAGATCATATAAATTTATTAAAAAGATTTAAGAAAATAATAAAAGATGCAGGAATAGCTCTAAGTGAAAAGAAAGCAGAAATATTAAGGAATAAAATAGAATTTTTAGGAATAAAGATAGATAGAAATGGCGTAGAGATGCAAGAACATATATTAAAAAAGATAGCAGAACACATGGAAGAATTAAAAGAAAAGAAACAATTACAAAGTTTTTTAGGATTAGTAAATCAAATTAGAAATTATGTACCTCATTTAAGTGAAAAATTAGTACCACTACAAAAGAAATTAAAAACAAAAACAACAGTATTTGAATGGACTATAGAGGATAAAGAAAACCTGAAGAAAGTAAAGGAATATTGTAAGAAATTACCCAAATTACAAATCCCAGAAATAAATGAAAAAATAAAATGGATAATCTATACAGATGCATCGGATTATGCTTTTGGAAGTATGTTAACATATGTAAATATGGAAAATAACACACAACATATTACATCATTCAACTCAGGAACTTTCAAAGAAAATGAGACAAAATGGGAAATAAATAGAAAGGAATTATTGAGCGTATTAAAAGCATTATTATACTATGAAATATATATAGCACATACACATTTTATATTAAGAACAGATAACACCCAAGTTAAATTTTGGTTAACAAAGGATTTAAAAAATCAATCAATTACTACCAGAAATATTAGAAATATAGTATGTCAAATATCTTTATTTAATTTTGATATTGAACTAATCAGTACTAAAGACAATTTTATTGCAGATTTTTTATCTAGACATATGATACAGGAATAGCTATGAGCTTATAAAGAAGCATTTTATTATGATTGACAGGTACAACCTGAACAAGGGGAAATAGTACAAAAGCTATTACAAGACATACTACAAAAATTACAAGGTATGGAAAAAAATATTGAAAAGCTGGAAAGCAGAATTAGTCAAATGGAAGATAGCAAAAAAGAAGAAATAGACCTGCAAGAATTTAAAGAAATAACGATTAACCAAGAAAAATATGACAAAAAAGATAAAGGAAAAGGGATAGAAATTACTACCCACCAGGCCAAAAAACTTAAACCTTTCAATATCCAACTTAGACCAGAACAACCTATTCCAAAAAGAACAGACTTTATTTACCAACTACCAAAACCCCAAACAAATACCTACAGTGAAATAACCAAAAAACCTACACAAAATCAATTTGTACAACGGATACACAACTACCTCAACCAGTTTATACAAGTTGCCAATTACCTAAATAAAAATATACAATCACCAGATTTCAACCCAGAAGAATTAATTGGATGGCAAACTAAACCTCTAAAAGGATATAATAAATTAATTGCCCTAAATAAGTCAGATCCAAAATTAGTACAAACTATGTATAACTATGGACTATTACATGCAGTGTATACACAAAATGGAGATAACCTACAATACATACCCGAATTATACCAAGTAGTAAAAAAATACTTGGGAATTACTAAGGCAGACTTAATATTTATTAGGATCTATTCGGCACCCTGCGAAGTTACACCACAAGAAATATATCATTCTATTACAGCAGTAAAGCTAGGACTAACAAGAACAATTATGTGTGAAGAACCTATGGAACAACCTGATTTAACCATTCAAGAAATAGTAGAATTTCTACAAAATAAAAGAGCCATTATGACCAAAGTCATTATTCAAGAGCTAATAAGCAGCTATGAAGAAGGAGGAAAGTGGATCTACAACAGCAAAAATAGCACAATTATCTACTCAAATGCCAAGACAACAAAAGACATAGAAGAACTACCAAGATGGATCACTACCCTAGCAAATTGGGAAGCTACACCAACAACTAATGCACTAAGAACTTATCCAAAGCAGCTGACAGAAAAAACAAAATATCTACTATGTCAACAATTAAAGGATTTATTCAACCTACACCATTGCAAATATTGCAATCAAAAAGAAGACATTCCCAAAGTTTATCTTCCACCAACTATGGCAAAAGAAAAAGGAAAAGAAAAAGAAGAAGAGGAAGAGGACAAGCAAATTGAAGACAAAAGAAGTGAAGACTAAAACTTTCGTATAAAGTCTTGCAAACAAGTTTCAAGACAATTGTAGTATTTAGACAAACATTTTCCAATGTTTTGTCTTTAGTTTTAGTTTTGTTTTGATTAAAAGTTTTGTTTTTTACTCATGTATTATTTCAAGAAATGTAATATTTCTAGGATAGATTTTTAGTCTTATTAGGAAAAGTATTTTGTCTTGGTAGTGTAGTATTCATTCCTTGCCTATATATGTAAGACTTTGTAATTTAGAGAGGGGCATTATCAGCTCTTCTTACTCTTGTACAATAAAAGTCTCTCTTTGAAAAACACTCTCTCTCACATACTCTTACTCTTGCAAAAATCTAGCATCAACTAAAGAAATAATGGAGCAAAATAAGGTACGTAATACTATGACTAGCTAAATTTTCTTTGGCAAGATTTTAGGAAAGTAGTAATAATACTAACATGATAATGATCCTGTGAACACCGGGAGTTCGGCGTAACACCTGTTTAAAGGTTTAATAACAGCAAGTATTTAAAGCTAAAGTGGATTTAGCCTTGCACTTTATCCGCTCCAGGCAGGAGGCCGTTATGCGGTGTTGTGGTGCTTAAATTGGCTTGGGATCCTTACCTGCTTTACTTACCGCTACTGATATTGTACCTTTAGCCCTTCGTTATTCCGTTCCTCTAAAAGGATATAATAAATTATATTCGTATATATTAATATCCGAATCATTTTCCATTTTATTTATTACTTCTACTAATTTCTTATCAGTTTTTTCTTCTTCTGAACTTATATTTGTTGTTGTATCTGAATCTAATCTATTTCTAGATATTTCAGGGTCAGAGTTTATTGTTTGTTTTTTCTTTTTAAATACATGTTTTTCTAATTTTTGTATTCTTTTATCCATTTTATCTAATTTTTCAAAAATATCTTCCATGGTCACCTTTTTCTTTCTCATATTTTTTCTTTTAGTGATTTCATAACTGGTTGTACTACTATCACTATTATTATTATATGATTCGTTATTATTTTCTTCATTATTTTCTCTGGTTAATCTTACTATTTGTTCTAAAGGTGATTCTATAATATTATCTTGTTTTTGCATAAGTCTATAATTATCATTTAGCTTAATAAATATTCTATTCAAATTTGACATTTCTTTTATTTTGTTATTTTCCATATATGTAATTTTTACATATTCTCCTCTTTTCATAATTCTTCTTTTATTTTTTCAGTAGTTAATGGTACTTTAATTGGCATCCATCCTAATCCTGGTATATTAACATAGCCAGTTTTATTTATAGGTTCTTTTTCTTTTTTATTATTTTCTTGTAATATTCTTAATTTTATATTTTTAATTTCTGTTTCTATATTTTCTATCCTTTTTCTTATTTCTTTTATCTGTTCTAATGTTACTTTATTTGATTCTAAAATATTATTATTTATTATTTCTATTTTATTATTTATGGCTTCCATTTTAACCATCACTTAGGTAGTCTTCAGTAGATACTGAGGTAGTAGTGTCATCTCTATGTTCCATATTTTCTATAATGTTATATAATATTTCTATATGTTCTTCTACTAATTTATCTTCACCTTTTTCATCCATAGTTAATTTTTCTAGAGTATATTTATAAATAATATCAATGAAAAACTTTATATCTTTTTCTTCTACTGTATGATTTCTAAAATATTTATGGAATATTTCTTTAATCTTATGTTCTTTATTTTTATCCTGTAGGTTTATGAAAGTAAATATACTTTGACAGTATGTAAAATAATCATTAGTTATTCCAATATGTCTAGGTCGGGTTCCTAAATATTTTCTAACTATTTGATGTATACCTAAATATTCTATTCCTAACTTTAAGTGTGTTAAAAATTTTCCAAAGTTATTCTCTAATTGATGCAAATAAGGAGTAGTTGCTAATCCAATCTGGAAAGTAATAGGATATGTTTCCATTAATTTTCTTGTAACATTAGCAAATTCTATGTCTCCAGTATAAACAAGTATTTTATTGTAAGCATACAAACAAGCATTTAAATCCATGTCAAAATAACTAATAAGGCAAAATTAATTCAAATTTTTGACAAGTCCAAATTTTTTAATAAGGCAAGTTTTTAGGACGATAATGATAATACCAATATGATACTGAGGCTCTGATACCAAAAGGGGAAGGGAACGGAATAACGAAGGGCTAAAGGTACAATATCAGTAGCGGTAAGTAAAGCAGGTAAGGATCCCAAGCCAATTTAAGCACCACAACACCGCATAACGGCCTCCTGCCTGGAGCGGATAAAGTGCAAGGCTAAATCCACTTTAGCTTTAAATACTTGCTGTTATTAAACCTTTAAACAGGTGTTACGCCGAACTCCCGGTGTTCACAGGATCATTATCATGTTAGTATTATTACTACTTTCCTAAAATCTTGCCAAAGAAAATTTAGCTAGTCATAGTATTACGTACCTTATTTTGCTCCATTATTTCTTTAGTTGATGCTAGATTTTTGCAAGAGTAAGAGTATGTGAGAGAGAGTGTTTTTCAAAGAGAGACTTTTATTGTACAAGAGTAAGAAGAGCTGATAATGCCCCTCTCTAAATTACAAAGTCTTACATATATAGGCAAGGAATGAATACTACACTACCAAGACAAAATACTTTTCCTAATAAGACTAAAAATCTATCCTAGAAATATTACATTTCTTGAAATAATACATGAGTAAAAAACAAAACTTTTAATCAATACTAAAAAACAAAACTAAAACTAAAGACAAAACATTGGAAAATGTTTGTCTAAATACTACAATTGTCTTGAAACTTGTTTGCAAGACTTTACTTCAATTGTCTTGAAACTTGTTTGCAAGACTTTATACGAAAGTTTTAGTCTTCACTTCTTTTGTCTTCAATTTGCTTGTCCTCTTCCTCTTCTTCTTTTTCTTTTCCTTTTTCTTTTGCCATAGTTGGTGGAAGATAAACTTTGGGAATGTCTTCTTTTTGATTGCAATATTTGCAATGGTGTAGGTTGAATAAATCCTTTAATTGTTGACATAGTAGATATTTTGTTTTTTCTGTCAGCTGCTTTGGATAAGTTCTTAGTGCATTAGTTGTTGGTGTAGCTTCCCAATTTGCCAGGGTAGTGATCCATCTTGGTAGTTCTTCTATGTCTTTTGTTGTCTTGGCATTTGAGTAGATAATTGTGCTATTTTTGCTGTTGTAGATCCACTTTCCTCCTTCTTCATAGCTGCTTATTAGCTCTTGAATAATGACTTTGGTCATAATGGCTCTTTTATTTTGTAGAAATTCTACTATTTCTTGAATGGTTAAATCAGGTTGTTCCATAGGTTCTTCACACATAATTGTTCTTGTTAGTCCTAGCTTTACTGCTGTAATAGAATGATATATTTCTTGTGGTGTAACTTCGCAGGGTGCCGAATAGATCCTAATAAATATTAAGTCTGCCTTAGTAATTCCCAAGTATTTTTTTACTACTTGGTATAATTCGGGTATGTATTGTAGGTTATCTCCATTTTGTGTATACACTGCATGTAATAGTCCATAGTTATACATAGTTTGTACTAATTTTGGATCTGACTTATTTAGGGCAATTAATTTATTATATCCTTTTAGAGGTTTAGTTTGCCATCCAATTAATTCTTCTGGGTTGAAATCTGGTGATTGTATATTTTTATTTAGGTAATTGGCAACTTGTATAAACTGGTTGAGGTAGTTGTGTATCCGTTGTACAAATTGATTTTGTGTAGGTTTTTTGGTTATTTCACTGTAGGTATTTGTTTGGGGTTTTGGTAGTTGGTAAATAAAGTCTGTTCTTTTTGGAATAGGTTGTTCTGGTCTAAGTTGGATATTGAAAGGTTTAAGTTTTTTGGCCTGGTGGGTAGTAATTTCTATCCCTTTTCCTTTATCTTTTTTGTCATATTTTTCTTGGTTAATCGTTATTTCTTTAAATTCTTGCAGGTCTATTTCTTCTTTTTTGCTATCTTCCATTTGACTAATTCTGCTTTCCAGCTTTTCAATATTTTTTTCCATACCTTGTAATTTTTGTAGTATGTCTTGTAATAGCTTTTGTACTATTTCCCCTTGTTCAGGTTGTACCTGTCAATCATAATAAAATGCTTCTTTATAAGCTCATAGCTATTCCTGTATCATATGTCTAGATAAAAAATCTGCAATAAAATTGTCTTTAGTACTGATTAGTTCAATATCAAAATTAAATAAAGATATTTGACATACTATATTTCTAATATTTCTGGTAGTAATTGATTGATTTTTTAAATCCTTTGTTAACCAAAATTTAACTTGGGTGTTATCTGTTCTTAATATAAAATGTGTATGTGCTATATATATTTCATAGTATAATAATGCTTTTAATACGCTCAATAATTCCTTTCTATTTATTTCCCATTTTGTCTCATTTTCTTTGAAAGTTCCTGAGTTGAATGATGTAATATGTTGTGTGTTATTTTCCATATTTACATATGTTAACATACTTCCAAAAGCATAATCCGATGCATCTGTATAGATTATCCATTTTATTTTTTCATTTATTTCTGGGATTTGTAATTTGGGTAATTTCTTACAATATTCCTTTACTTTCTTCAGGTTTTCTTTATCCTCTATAGTCCATTCAAATACTGTTGTTTTTGTTTTTAATTTCTTTTGTAGTGGTACTAATTTTTCACTTAAATGAGGTACATAATTTCTAATTTGATTTACTAATCCTAAAAAACTTTGTAATTGTTTCTTTTCTTTTAATTCTTCCATGTGTTCTGCTATCTTTTTTAATATATGTTCTTGCATCTCTACGCCATTTCTATCTATCTTTATTCCTAAAAATTCTATTTTATTCCTTAATATTTCTGCTTTCTTTTCACTTAGAGCTATTCCTGCATCTTTTATTATTTTCTTAAATCTTTTTAATAAATTTATATGATCTTCTTTCGTTTTAGTGAATAATAATATATCATCTATATATACAATAATACCATCTATATTTCCAAGATATGTATCCATAAATTTTTGAAAATATCCTGGGGAATTTTTAAATCCAAAGGGTAATACATTCCATTCATAAAATCCATTGGGTATTGAGAAGGCTGTTAAATGTCTATATTCTTCTATTATTTTAATATGATAGAATCCTGATTTACAATCAAATTTACTGAACCATTCATAACCTTTTACTTTATTTAATATTACTGCTTTATTTGGTATTGGATAATTTAATGTTTCTGTCTTTTTATTTAAGTCTTTATAGTCTATTACCATTCTAGATTTTCCTCTTTTTTGTTCACTGTGTTTCATTACTATGAATGCGGGACTACTATGTTTAGATTCACTAGTTCTGATAAAATTTCCTTTTAATAATTCTGTTATGTGTAATTTAAATTGAATCATATCTTCTTCAGTATATTTCATAGGTTTTTTATAGACTAAATCATGCTCTTTTAGTAATCTAATTGGTATTTGGGTCTTGTGTTTTTGCCAATATTTTAATGGGTCTTCGCTAAATACTTCTTTAAATTCGTTAGTTAATTCTTCTTCAATACTAATCTCACTTATTTGTAATTTATTATTTTTACTTTTACAAGGTAGTGATTGTTTAATTTTACTATCTCCTTTAATCCAAGGTATTAGTTCACTTTGTTTTTCCAAGGTTCTTTTAGCTATTATTTTTTGCTTGCAAGGGGTAGTTAATAATAAATAATTTCTTGTGATTGTAAAGGGTTCATAATTTTTTAAGAATTTTTTATAACCTAATATTATATCATGAAATATTTCCTCACATGGGTATAATTCATTTAGTACTAGTTCTTTATCCCATATTTGTATTGTTATATTTGTAGCTTTGTGTCGGACTAGATTTCCTTCTTGGTTAAATCCAGCAATTATAATTGGATTTTTTAATTCCTTCCAATATTCTTCTGGTAATACTTTTCTTCTACATATATTAGTTCCAGCTCCTGTATCTATATATGCTGTATAATATCTACTGTTATATCCTTCACATTTTACTTTAATTAAGATATGTATTTCTTCATGACTCATATACTTTCTTTTATTATATTTATAGCATTAATTGTTTCTCTTTTTATATTAATTGTTATTGTATTAACTGTTATTTCTAATTCTGATTCTGTTAGATTCCATGGTTCTACCATATTTAACCATTTAATTCCTAATATAATTTCTGGTTCATTATCCATTATTTCTAGATTTATGTTGAATAATAATCCTTCTATTTCTATTGGGCTATTTATTTTTCCCATACTTGTTACTTCTTGTTGTGTAATGAAATTAGTATATGTGTGATTACTTTCTTCTATTTTGTCAATCTTACTTATTAGTTGTTTAGCTATATAATTTTCTCCTGCATTAGTAGCAATTAAGATTGGTACTAATATTCTTATTCCATTTCTTATTATTCTTCCTTTTATGTAATATTGGTTTTCGTAATATTGGTCCGATATATTTTTCCTAATTCTAGGTATTATGTTTAGATTCCTTCTACTCATACTTCTATTAAGAAGATTTCTTCGTTGCTCTAAATTATAAGTTACTAATTCTAAGTCTTGGTTTTGGTTAGGTAGTATATATAATTGTTCTTTCCTAGGTATTTCTTTTAGGATAGGTTTGAAGATTTTACTTATATGTGTTAATCCTTTTCTTTTATTTTTATTTATTCCTGGTTTATTACTTAATACGTATAATTGTTTTGCTTTGATAGTTAATACTTTACTTCCTGGTAGCATTTCTATTCCATTGATTTTCCAATAAATCGTTAATGCTTTGTCTATATTTTGTTCCGTCATGCTTATATTAAAATCAGGTTTAAATAAAAATTTAGCTTTTTGGTATATTAGATTTCCGGTTAATTGTGTTAATATGGATTGTTCTATAGGATGAGTTATTCTATCATCTGCTAAATATATTTCTATTGGTGTATCTATACCTTCTTTAAAATGTGCATATAACATAATTTGTATTCCTCCAAAATAGCAATATCTTAGATTATGTTTATTTTTAATACTTTTAGTTTCTTCTTCAATTAGCTGTTTAGATACTAAAGGTATCATTGTTTTTCCATTTAAATGTTTTATGTCTAATACAAATTCCTTTTTAGTGATTATATAATAATTTTGTTTTTTAATTTTTAAGGTTTCATTCCAAAATTGATTTTTAAAAACTAAGTCTGGTGTAAGGTCTAATTCTTCTTTCCTAATTTTCTCATAAATTTTTTCATCAAATATTATCTGTTGTTTCTCATAATCTATGTCTTGTGTATAATTTATTATTATATCTTTGTCGCTTGTTTCTCCTATTTTAGTCTGATTCATTTTCTTCTTCACTTGTTATATCTGATTCAATTATTTCATCTTCACTAGAAAAGTTATCCGTATCTATTTCTTGCTTAACTATATCTATGTCTATAAATTCATCATTATCTAACTGAATTTCTTTTATTTGTTTTTGTCTAGGTTCTTTGCATTCTGTGGATATGTGTCCTATTTTTCCACAATTATAACATTTACATTTTTTAGGATTCCTTTTGAAATAATTTCTATATTTTCTTTTATTTATATATCTTCGTTTTTTGTTATTATTTGTAAAATTCCTTAAATTGTAATTTCTTCTAATGTATTTTTTATTTCTTTTCTTGTAGTGTTTTCTTATTTGTTTAGGGTATTTTTTACTACATCCGTATTTACTTGGTTTATCTTTTGCACAACATAACTGTATATCTGATTGTAATAAATTTCTAAGATTTGTTGCTTGAGTACATCTATCATTTATCCAATTTCTTACATATTCTATCCTAGTTCCTAAGGTGTCTATTGATTTAGCTTCTATTTTATAATCTTTAAATGCTAATAAATTAGTTGGATATGGTAATTTATGTAGGAATAAGTCTAAGATCATAGGTTTCTCATTATTATTAAATCTTCCTTTATGAAAATAATTACTAAATTCACATACATATTCTTCATAGTAGCATAAATCACAAATAACTAAGTTTAATAGATTATTTCTTGCTTTTTCTATATTTTTACAAATTATTGAATTTTCTGCTCCTGGCGTGCTAAATTCGGCTGTAATTGATATTACAAATTTTTGAAGTATTTTACTCACATCTGTTGTAGGCTGTGCATTAGCATCTGTAGCTGCATGTAATGCTTTTATCATTTCTTCTCCTAAATTTTCATACCATTCTTTAACATTTCCTACTAAGGTGGTTACAATATATTGTCCTACTTTATCTATGGGTAATTTTGTTTCTAAAATTGTTTTCTCTGTTTTTGCTGACCATTTTTGTATTTCTTTAGTTATATCTTCAGAGCAGTCTAAGTCTAAAAAAGAGTTAGTATTTTCTCCTGTAGATGTTTTTACCATTTCTGCTATTCCTCTTATTAATCTTGATCCCCATATTTTATCGTTCCTATGTTGTTTTGAATAATCTGTTTTTTCATAATAACTTCTTTTTTTATAGTCTTTATCTCTTCCTGTTGCGACATTTGTATAAAATCCTTTTCTATTTTCTAGGCCATCTGGTTTAGTCATATTTATATGATTTGTTATTATATCTTCATCTTTAATTGTATCTTTTAAATTATTAGTTTCTATATATAATTTATTTGTTTTCTTTATCAAGTCAGTATATGTATCCGAAGTGCTATCTTCGTATATATTAATATCCGAATCATTTTCCATTTTATTTATTACTTCTACTAATTTCTTATCAGTTTTTTCTTCTTCTGAACTTATATTTGTTGTTGTATCTGAATCTAATCTATTTCTAGATATTTCAGGGTCAGAGTTTATTGTTTGTTTTTTCTTTTTAAATACATGTTTTTCTAATTTTTGTATTCTTTTATCCATTTTATCTAATTTTTCAAAAATATCTTCCATGGTCACCTTTTTCTTTCTCATATTTTTTCTTTTAGTGATTTCATAACTGGTTGTACTACTATCACTATTATTATTATATGATTCGTTATTATTTTCTTCATTATTTTCTCTGGTTAATCTTACTATTTGTTCTAAAGGTGATTCTATAATATTATCTTGTTTTTGCATAAGTCTATAATTATCATTTAGCTTAATAAATATTCTATTCAAATTTGACATTTCTTTTATTTTGTTATTTTCCATATATGTAATTTTTACATATTCTCCTCTTTTCATAATTCTTCTTTTATTTTTTCAGTAGTTAATGGTACTTTAATTGGCATCCATCCTAATCCTGGTATATTAACATAGCCAGTTTTATTTATAGGTTCTTTTTCTTTTTTATTATTTTCTTGTAATATTCTTAATTTTATATTTTTAATTTCTGTTTCTATATTTTCTATCCTTTTTCTTATTTCTTTTATCTGTTCTAATGTTACTTTATTTGATTCTAAAATATTATTATTTATTATTTCTATTTTATTATTTATGGCTTCCATTTTAACCATCACTTAGGTAGTCTTCAGTAGATACTGAGGTAGTAGTGTCATCTCTATGTTCCATATTTTCTATAATGTTATATAATATTTCTATATGTTCTTCTACTAATTTATCTTCACCTTTTTCATCCATAGTTAATTTTTCTAGAGTATATTTATAAATAATATCAATGAAAAACTTTATATCTTTTTCTTCTACTGTATGATTTCTAAAATATTTATGGAATATTTCTTTAATCTTATGTTCTTTATTTTTATCCTGTAGGTTTATGAAAGTAAATATACTTTGACAGTATGTAAAATAATCATTAGTTATTCCAATATGTCTAGGTCGGGTTCCTAAATATTTTCTAACTATTTGATGTATACCTAAATATTCTATTCCTAACTTTAAGTGTGTTAAAAATTTTCCAAAGTTATTCTCTAATTGATGCAAAGAAAAGGATTAACACATATAAGTAAAATCTTCAAACCTATCCTAAAAGAAATACCTAGGAAAGAACAATTATATATACTACCTAACCAAAACCAAGACTTAGAATTAGTAACTTATAATTTAGAGCAACGAAGAAATCTTCTTAATAGAAGTATGAGTAGAAGGAATCTAAACATAATACCTAGAATTAGGAAAAATATATCGGACCAATATTACGAAAACCAATATTACATAAAAGGAAGAATAATAAGAAATGGAATAAGAATATTAGTACCAATCTTAATTGCTACTAATGCAGGAGAAAATTATATAGCTAAACAACTAATAAGTAAGATTGACAAAATAGAAGAAAGTAATCACACATATACTAATTTCATTACACAACAAGAAGTAACAAGTATGGGAAAAATAAATAGCCCAATAGAAATAGAAGGATTATTATTCAACATAAATCTAGAAATAATGGATAATGAACCAGAAATTATATTAGGAATTAAATGGTTAAATATGGTAGAACCATGGAATCTAACAGAATCAGAATTAGAAATAACAGTTAATACAATAACAATTAATATAAAAAGAGAAACAATTAATGCTATAAATATAATAAAAGAAAGTATATGAGTCATGAAGAAATACATATCTTAATTAAAGTAAAATGTGAAGGATATAACAGTAGATATTATACAGCATATATAGATACAGGAGCTGGAACTAATATATGTAGAAGAAAAGTATTACCAGAAGAATATTGGAAGGAATTAAAAAATCCAATTATAATTGCTGGATTTAACCAAGAAGGAAATCTAGTCCGACACAAAGCTACAAATATAACAATACAAATATGGGATAAAGAACTAGTACTAAATGAATTATACCCATGTGAGGAAATATTTCATGATATAATATTAGGTTATAAAAAATTCTTAAAAAATTATGAACCCTTTACAATCACAAGAAATTATTTATTATTAACTACCCCTTGCAAGCAAAAAATAATAGCTAAAAGAACCTTGGAAAAACAAAGTGAACTAATACCTTGGATTAAAGGAGATAGTAAAATTAAACAATCACTACCTTGTAAAAGTAAAAATAATAAATTACAAATAAGTGAGATTAGTATTGAAGAAGAATTAACTAACGAATTTAAAGAAGTATTTAGCGAAGACCCATTAAAATATTGGCAAAAACACAAGACCCAAATACCAATTAGATTACTAAAAGAGCATGATTTAGTCTATAAAAAACCTATGAAATATACTGAAGAAGATATGATTCAATTTAAATTACACATAACAGAATTATTAAAAGGAAATTTTATCAGAACTAGTGAATCTAAACATAGTAGTCCCGCATTCATAGTAATGAAACACAGTGAACAAAAAAGAGGAAAATCTAGAATGGTAATAGACTATAAAGACTTAAATAAAAAGACAGAAACATTAAATTATCCAATACCAAATAAAGCAGTAATATTAAATAAAGTAAAAGGTTATGAATGGTTCAGTAAATTTGATTGTAAATCAGGATTCTATCATATTAAAATAATAGAAGAATATAGACATTTAACAGCCTTCTCAATACCCAATGGATTTTATGAATGGAATGTATTACCCTTTGGATTTAAAAATTCCCCAGGATATTTTCAAAAATTTATGGATACATATCTTGGAAATATAGATGGTATTATTGTATATATAGATGATATATTATTATTCACTAAAACGAAAGAAGATCATATAAATTTATTAAAAAGATTTAAGAAAATAATAAAAGATGCAGGAATAGCTCTAAGTGAAAAGAAAGCAGAAATATTAAGGAATAAAATAGAATTTTTAGGAATAAAGATAGATAGAAATGGCGTAGAGATGCAAGAACATATATTAAAAAAGATAGCAGAACACATGGAAGAATTAAAAGAAAAGAAACAATTACAAAGTTTTTTAGGATTAGTAAATCAAATTAGAAATTATGTACCTCATTTAAGTGAAAAATTAGTACCACTACAAAAGAAATTAAAAACAAAAACAACAGTATTTGAATGGACTATAGAGGATAAAGAAAACCTGAAGAAAGTAAAGGAATATTGTAAGAAATTACCCAAATTACAAATCCCAGAAATAAATGAAAAAATAAAATGGATAATCTATACAGATGCATCGGATTATGCTTTTGGAAGTATGTTAACATATGTAAATATGGAAAATAACACACAACATATTACATCATTCAACTCAGGAACTTTCAAAGAAAATGAGACAAAATGGGAAATAAATAGAAAGGAATTATTGAGCGTATTAAAAGCATTATTATACTATGAAATATATATAGCACATACACATTTTATATTAAGAACAGATAACACCCAAGTTAAATTTTGGTTAACAAAGGATTTAAAAAATCAATCAATTACTACCAGAAATATTAGAAATATAGTATGTCAAATATCTTTATTTAATTTTGATATTGAACTAATCAGTACTAAAGACAATTTTATTGCAGATTTTTTATCTAGACATATGATACAGGAATAGCTATGAGCTTATAAAGAAGCATTTTATTATGATTGACAGGTACAACCTGAACAAGGGGAAATAGTACAAAAGCTATTACAAGACATACTACAAAAATTACAAGGTATGGAAAAAAATATTGAAAAGCTGGAAAGCAGAATTAGTCAAATGGAAGATAGCAAAAAAGAAGAAATAGACCTGCAAGAATTTAAAGAAATAACGATTAACCAAGAAAAATATGACAAAAAAGATAAAGGAAAAGGGATAGAAATTACTACCCACCAGGCCAAAAAACTTAAACCTTTCAATATCCAACTTAGACCAGAACAACCTATTCCAAAAAGAACAGACTTTATTTACCAACTACCAAAACCCCAAACAAATACCTACAGTGAAATAACCAAAAAACCTACACAAAATCAATTTGTACAACGGATACACAACTACCTCAACCAGTTTATACAAGTTGCCAATTACCTAAATAAAAATATACAATCACCAGATTTCAACCCAGAAGAATTAATTGGATGGCAAACTAAACCTCTAAAAGGATATAATAAATTAATTGCCCTAAATAAGTCAGATCCAAAATTAGTACAAACTATGTATAACTATGGACTATTACATGCAGTGTATACACAAAATGGAGATAACCTACAATACATACCCGAATTATACCAAGTAGTAAAAAAATACTTGGGAATTACTAAGGCAGACTTAATATTTATTAGGATCTATTCGGCACCCTGCGAAGTTACACCACAAGAAATATATCATTCTATTACAGCAGTAAAGCTAGGACTAACAAGAACAATTATGTGTGAAGAACCTATGGAACAACCTGATTTAACCATTCAAGAAATAGTAGAATTTCTACAAAATAAAAGAGCCATTATGACCAAAGTCATTATTCAAGAGCTAATAAGCAGCTATGAAGAAGGAGGAAAGTGGATCTACAACAGCAAAAATAGCACAATTATCTACTCAAATGCCAAGACAACAAAAGACATAGAAGAACTACCAAGATGGATCACTACCCTGGCAAATTGGGAAGCTACACCAACAACTAATGCACTAAGAACTTATCCAAAGCAGCTGACAGAAAAAACAAAATATCTACTATGTCAACAATTAAAGGATTTATTCAACCTACACCATTGCAAATATTGCAATCAAAAAGAAGACATTCCCAAAGTTTATCTTCCACCAACTATGGCAAAAGAAAAAGGAAAAGAAAAAGAAGAAGAGGAAGAGGACAAGCAAATTGAAGACAAAAGAAGTGAAGACTAAAACTTTCGTATAAAGTCTTGCAAACAAGTTTCAAGACAATTGAAGTAAAGTCTTGCAAACAAGTTTCAAGACAATTGTAGTATTTAGACAAACATTTTCCAATGTTTTGTCTTTAGTTTTAGTTTTGTTTTTTAGTATTGATTAAAAGTTTTGTTTTTTACTCATGTATTATTTCAAGAAATGTAATATTTCTAGGATAGATTTTTAGTCTTATTAGGAAAAGTATTTTGTCTTGGTAGTGTAGTATTCATTCCTTGCCTATATATGTAAGACTTTGTAATTTAGAGAGGGGCATTATCAGCTCTTCTTACTCTTGTACAATAAAAGTCTCTCTTTGAAAAACACTCTCTCTCACATACTCTTACTCTTGCAAAAATCTAGCATCAACTAAAGAAATAATGGAGCAAAATAAGGTACGTAATACTATGACTAGCTAAATTTTCTTTGGCAAGATTTTAGGAAAGTAGTAATAATACTAACATGATAATGATCCTGTGAACACCGGGAGTTCGGCGTAACACCTGTTTAAAGGTTTAATAACAGCAAGTATTTAAAGCTAAAGTGGATTTAGCCTTGCACTTTATCCGCTCCAGGCAGGAGGCCGTTATGCGGTGTTGTGGTGCTTAAATTGGCTTGGGATCCTTACCTGCTTTACTTACCGCTACTGATATTGTACCTTTAGCCCTTCGTTATTCCGTTCCCTTCCCCTTTTGGTATCAGAGCCTCAGTATCATATTGGTATTATCATTATCGTCCTAAAAACTTGCCTTATTAAAAAATTTGGACTTGTCAAAAATTTGAATTAATTTTGCCTTATTAGTTATTTTGACATGGATTTAAATGCTTGTTTGTATGCTTACAATAAAATACTTGTTTATACTGGAGACATAGAATTTGCTAATGTTACAAGAAAATTAATGGAAACATATCCTATTACTTTCCAGATTGGATTAGCAACTACTCCTTATTTGCATCAATTAGAGAATAACTTTGGAAAATTTTTAACACACTTAAAGTTAGGAATAGAATATTTAGGTATACATCAAATAGTTAGAAAATATTTAGGAACCCGACCTAGACATATTGGAATAACTAATGATTATTTTACATACTGTCAAAGTATATTTACTTTCATAAACCTACAGGATAAAAATAAAGAACATAAGATTAAAGAAATATTCCATAAATATTTTAGAAATCATACAGTAGAAGAAAAAGATATAAAGTTTTTCATTGATATTATTTATAAATATACTCTAGAAAAATTAACTATGGATGAAAAAGGTGAAGATAAATTAGTAGAAGAACATATAGAAATATTATATAACATTATAGAAAATATGGAACATAGAGATGACACTACTACCTCAGTATCTACTGAAGACTACCTAAGTGATGGTTAAAATGGAAGCCATAAATAATAAAATAGAAATAATAAATAATAATATTTTAGAATCAAATAAAGTAACATTAGAACAGATAAAAGAAATAAGAAAAAGGATAGAAAATATAGAAACAGAAATTAAAAATATAAAATTAAGAATATTACAAGAAAATAATAAAAAAGAAAAAGAACCTATAAATAAAACTGGCTATGTTAATATACCAGGATTAGGATGGATGCCAATTAAAGTACCATTAACTACTGAAAAAATAAAAGAAGAATTATGAAAAGAGGAGAATATGTAAAAATTACATATATGGAAAATAACAAAATAAAAGAAATGTCAAATTTGAATAGAATATTTATTAAGCTAAATGATAATTATAGACTTATGCAAAAACAAGATAATATTATAGAATCACCTTTAGAACAAATAGTAAGATTAACCAGAGAAAATAATGAAGAAAATAATAACGAATCATATAATAATAATAGTGATAGTAGTACAACCAGTTATGAAATCACTAAAAGAAAAAATATGAGAAAGAAAAAGGTGACCATGGAAGATATTTTTGAAAAATTAGATAAAATGGATAAAAGAATACAAAAATTAGAAAAACATGTATTTAAAAAGAAAAAACAAACAATAAACTCTGACCCTGAAATATCTAGAAATAGATTAGATTCAGATACAACAACAAATATAAGTTCAGAAGAAGAAAAAACTGATAAGAAATTAGTAGAAGTAATAAATAAAATGGAAAATGATTCGGATATTAATATATACGAAGATAGCACTTCGGATACATATACTGACTTGATAAAGAAAACAAATAAATTATATATAGAAACTAATAATTTAAAAGATACAATTAAAGATGAAGATATAATAACAAATCATATAAATATGACTAAACCAGATGGCCTAGAAAATAGAAAAGGATTTTATACAAATGTCGCAACAGGAAGAGATAAAGACTATAAAAAAAGAAGTTATTATGAAAAAACAGATTATTCAAAACAACATAGGAACGATAAAATATGGGGATCAAGATTAATAAGAGGAATAGCAGAAATGGTAAAAACATCTACAGGAGAAAATACTAACTCTTTTTTAGACTTACACTGCTCTGAAGATATAACTAAAGAAATACAAAAATGGTCAGCAAAAACAGAGAAAACAATTTTAGAAACAAAATTACCCATAGATAAAGTAGGACAATATATTGTAACCACCTTAGTAGGAAATGTTAAAGAATGGTATGAAAATTTAGGAGAAGAAATGATAAAAGCATTACATGCAGCTACAGATGCTAATGCACAGCCTACAACAGATGTGAGTAAAATACTTCAAAAATTTGTAATATCAATTACAGCCGAATTTAGCACGCCAGGAGCAGAAAATTCAATAATTTGTAAAAATATAGAAAAAGCAAGAAATAATCTATTAAACTTAGTTATTTGTGATTTATGCTACTATGAAGAATATGTATGTGAATTTAGTAATTATTTTCATAAAGGAAGATTTAATAATAATGAGAAACCTATGATCTTAGACTTATTCCTACATAAATTACCATATCCAACTAATTTATTAGCATTTAAAGATTATAAAATAGAAGCTAAATCAATAGACACCTTAGGAACTAGGATAGAATATGTAAGAAATTGGATAAATGATAGATGTACTCAAGCAACAAATCTTAGAAATTTATTACAATCAGATATACAGTTATGTTGTGCAAAAGATAAACCAAGTAAATACGGATGTAGTAAAAAATACCCTAAACAAATAAGAAAACACTACAAGAAAAGAAATAAAAAATACATTAGAAGAAATTACAATTTAAGGAATTTTACAAATAATAACAAAAAACGAAGATATATAAATAAAAGAAAATATAGAAATTATTTCAAAAGGAATCCTAAAAAATGTAAATGTTATAATTGTGGAAAAATAGGACACATATCCACAGAATGCAAAGAACCTAGACAAAAACAAATAAAAGAAATTCAGTTAGATAATGATGAATTTATAGACATAGATATAGTTAAGCAAGAAATAGATACGGATAACTTTTCTAGTGAAGATGAAATAATTGAATCAGATATAACAAGTGAAGAAGAAAATGAATCAGACTAAAATAGGAGAAACAAGCGACAAAGATATAATAATAAATTATACACAAGACATAGATTATGAGAAACAACAGATAATATTTGATGAAAAAATTTATGAGAAAATTAGGAAAGAAGAATTAGACCTTACACCAGACTTAGTTTTTAAAAATCAATTTTGGAATGAAACCTTAAAAATTAAAAAACAAAATTATTATATAATCACTAAAAAGGAATTTGTATTAGACATAAAACATTTAAATGGAAAAACAATGATACCTTTAGTATCTAAACAGCTAATTGAAGAAGAAACTAAAAGTATTAAAAATAAACATAATCTAAGATATTGCTATTTTGGAGGAATACAAATTATGTTATATGCACATTTTAAAGAAGGTATAGATACACCAATAGAAATATATTTAGCAGATGATAGAATAACTCATCCTATAGAACAATCCATATTAACACAATTAACCGGAAATCTAATATACCAAAAAGCTAAATTTTTATTTAAACCTGATTTTAATATAAGCATGACGGAACAAAATATAGACAAAGCATTAACGATTTATTGGAAAATCAATGGAATAGAAATGCTACCAGGAAGTAAAGTATTAACTATCAAAGCAAAACAATTATACGTATTAAGTAATAAACCAGGAATAAATAAAAATAAAAGAAAAGGATTAACAGAAATTAAAAATATAAAATTAAGAATATTACAAGAAAATAATAAAAAAGAAAAAGAACCTATAAATAAAACTGGCTATGTTAATATACCAGGATTAGGATGGATGCCAATTAAAGTACCATTAACTACTGAAAAAATAAAAGAAGAATTATGAAAAGAGGAGAATATGTAAAAATTACATATATGGAAAATAACAAAATAAAAGAAATGTCAAATTTGAATAGAATATTTATTAAGCTAAATGATAATTATAGACTTATGCAAAAACAAGATAATATTATAGAATCACCTTTAGAACAAATAGTAAGATTAACCAGAGAAAATAATGAAGAAAATAATAACGAATCATATAATAATAATAGTGATAGTAGTACAACCAGTTATGAAATCACTAAAAGAAAAAATATGAGAAAGAAAAAGGTGACCATGGAAGATATTTTTGAAAAATTAGATAAAATGGATAAAAGAATACAAAAATTAGAAAAACATGTATTTAAAAAGAAAAAACAAACAATAAACTCTGACCCTGAAATATCTAGAAATAGATTAGATTCAGATACAACAACAAATATAAGTTCAGAAGAAGAAAAAACTGATAAGAAATTAGTAGAAGTAATAAATAAAATGGAAAATGATTCGGATATTAATATATACGAAGATAGCACTTCGGATACATATACTGACTTGATAAAGAAAACAAATAAATTATATATAGAAACTAATAATTTAAAAGATACAATTAAAGATGAAGATATAATAACAAATCATATAAATATGACTAAACCAGATGGCCTAGAAAATAGAAAAGGATTTTATACAAATGTCGCAACAGGAAGAGATAAAGACTATAAAAAAAGAAGTTATTATGAAAAAACAGATTATTCAAAACAACATAGGAACGATAAAATATGGGGATCAAGATTAATAAGAGGAATAGCAGAAATGGTAAAAACATCTACAGGAGAAAATACTAACTCTTTTTTAGACTTAGACTGCTCTGAAGATATAACTAAAGAAATACAAAAATGGTCAGCAAAAACAGAGAAAACAATTTTAGAAACAAAATTACCCATAGATAAAGTAGGACAATATATTGTAACCACCTTAGTAGGAAATGTTAAAGAATGGTATGAAAATTTAGGAGAAGAAATGATAAAAGCATTACATGCAGCTACAGATGCTAATGCACAGCCTACAACAGATGTGAGTAAAATACTTCAAAAATTTGTAATATCAATTACAGCCGAATTTAGCACGCCAGGAGCAGAAAATTCAATAATTTGTAAAAATATAGAAAAAGCAAGAAATAATCTATTAAACTTAGTTATTTGTGATTTATGCTACTATGAAGAATATGTATGTGAATTTAGTAATTATTTTCATAAAGGAAGATTTAATAATAATGAGAAACCTATGATCTTAGACTTATTCCTACATAAATTACCATATCCAACTAATTTATTAGCATTTAAAGATTATAAAATAGAAGCTAAATCAATAGACACCTTAGGAACTAGGATAGAATATGTAAGAAATTGGATAAATGATAGATGTACTCAAGCAACAAATCTTAGAAATTTATTACAATCAGATATACAGTTATGTTGTGCAAAAGATAAACCAAGTAAATACGGATGTAGTAAAAAATACCCTAAACAAATAAGAAAACACTACAAGAAAAGAAATAAAAAATACATTAGAAGAAATTACAATTTAAGGAATTTTACAAATAATAACAAAAAACGAAGATATATAAATAAAAGAAAATATAGAAATTATTTCAAAAGGAATCCTAAAAAATGTAAATGTTATAATTGTGGAAAAATAGGACACATATCCACAGAATGCAAAGAACCTAGACAAAAACAAATAAAAGAAATTCAGTTAGATAATGATGAATTTATAGACATAGATATAGTTAAGCAAGAAATAGATACGGATAACTTTTCTAGTGAAGATGAAATAATTGAATCAGATATAACAAGTGAAGAAGAAAATGAATCAGACTAAAATAGGAGAAACAAGCGACAAAGATATAATAATAAATTATACACAAGACATAGATTATGAGAAACAACAGATAATATTTGATGAAAAAATTTATGAGAAAATTAGGAAAGAAGAATTAGACCTTACACCAGACTTAGTTTTTAAAAATCAATTTTGGAATGAAACCTTAAAAATTAAAAAACAAAATTATTATATAATCACTAAAAAGGAATTTGTATTAGACATAAAACATTTAAATGGAAAAACAATGATACCTTTAGTATCTAAACAGCTAATTGAAGAAGAAACTAAAAGTATTAAAAATAAACATAATCTAAGATATTGCTATTTTGGAGGAATACAAATTATGTTATATGCACATTTTAAAGAAGGTATAGATACACCAATAGAAATATATTTAGCAGATGATAGAATAACTCATCCTATAGAACAATCCATATTAACACAATTAACCGGAAATCTAATATACCAAAAAGCTAAATTTTTATTTAAACCTGATTTTAATATAAGCATGACGGAACAAAATATAGACAAAGCATTAACGATTTATTGGAAAATCAATGGAATAGAAATGCTACCAGGAAGTAAAGTATTAACTATCAAAGCAAAACAATTATACGTATTAAGTAATAAACCAGGAATAAATAAAAATAAAAGAAAAGGATTAACACATATAAGTAAAATCTTCAAACCTATCCTAAAAGAAATACCTAGGAAAGAACAATTATATATACTACCTAACCAAAACCAAGACTTAGAATTAGTAACTTATAATTTAGAGCAACGAAGAAATCTTCTTAATAGAAGTATGAGTAGAAGGAATCTAAACATAATACCTAGAATTAGGAAAAATATATCGGACCAATATTACGAAAACCAATATTACATAAAAGGAAGAATAATAAGAAATGGAATAAGAATATTAGTACCAATCTTAATTGCTACTAATGCAGGAGAAAATTATATAGCTAAACAACTAATAAGTAAGATTGACAAAATAGAAGAAAGTAATCACACATATACTAATTTCATTACACAACAAGAAGTAACAAGTATGGGAAAAATAAATAGCCCAATAGAAATAGAAGGATTATTATTCAACATAAATCTAGAAATAATGGATAATGAACCAGAAATTATATTAGGAATTAAATGGTTAAATATGGTAGAACCATGGAATCTAACAGAATCAGAATTAGAAATAACAGTTAATACAATAACAATTAATATAAAAAGAGAAACAATTAATGCTATAAATATAATAAAAGAAAGTATATGAATCATGAAGAAATACATATCTTAATTAAAGTAAAATGTGAAGGATATAACAGTAGATATTATACAGCATATATAGATACAGGAGCTGGAACTAATATATGTAGAAGAAAAGTATTACCAGAAGAATATTGGAAGGAATTAAAAAATCCAATTATAATTGCTGGATTTAACCAAGAAGGAAATCTAGTCCGACACAAAGCTACAAATATAACAATACAAATATGGGATAAAGAACTAGTACTAAATGAATTATACCCATGTGAGGAAATATTTCATGATATAATATTAGGTTATAAAAAATTCTTAAAAAATTATGAACCCTTTACAATCACAAGAAATTATTTATTATTAACTACCCCTTGCAAGCAAAAAATAATAGCTAAAAGAACCTTGGAAAAACAAAGTGAACTAATACCTTGGATTAAAGGAGATAGTAAAATTAAACAATCACTACCTTGTAAAAGTAAAAATAATAAATTACAAATAAGTGAGATTAGTATTGAAGAAGAATTAACTAACGAATTTAAAGAAGTATTTAGCGAAGACCCATTAAAATATTGGCAAAAACACAAGACCCAAATACCAATTAGATTACTAAAAGAGCATGATTTAGTCTATAAAAAACCTATGAAATATACTGAAGAAGATATGATTCAATTTAAATTACACATAACAGAATTATTAAAAGGAAATTTTATCAGAACTAGTGAATCTAAACATAGTAGTCCCGCATTCATAGTAATGAAACACAGTGAACAAAAAAGAGGAAAATCTAGAATGGTAATAGACTATAAAGACTTAAATAAAAAGACAGAAACATTAAATTATCCAATACCAAATAAAGCAGTAATATTAAATAAAGTAAAAGGTTATGAATGGTTCAGTAAATTTGATTGTAAATCAGGATTCTATCATATTAAAATAATAGAAGAATATAGACATTTAACAGCCTTCTCAATACCCAATGGATTTTATGAATGGAATGTATTACCCTTTGGATTTAAAAATTCCCCAGGATATTTTCAAAAATTTATGGATACATATCTTGGAAATATAGATGGTATTATTGTATATATAGATGATATATTATTATTCACTAAAACGAAAGAAGATCATATAAATTTATTAAAAAGATTTAAGAAAATAATAAAAGATGCAGGAATAGCTCTAAGTGAAAAGAAAGCAGAAATATTAAGGAATAAAATAGAATTTTTAGGAATAAAGATAGATAGAAATGGCGTAGAGATGCAAGAACATATATTAAAAAAGATAGCAGAACACATGGAAGAATTAAAAGAAAAGAAACAATTACAAAGTTTTTTAGGATTAGTAAATCAAATTAGAAATTATGTACCTCATTTAAGTGAAAAATTAGTACCACTACAAAAGAAATTAAAAACAAAAACAACAGTATTTGAATGGACTATAGAGGATAAAGAAAACCTGAAGAAAGTAAAGGAATATTGTAAGAAATTACCCAAATTACAAATCCCAGAAATAAATGAAAAAATAAAATGGATAATCTATACAGATGCATCGGATTATGCTTTTGGAAGTATGTTAACATATGTAAATATGGAAAATAACACACAACATATTACATCATTCAACTCAGGAACTTTCAAAGAAAATGAGACAAAATGGGAAATAAATAGAAAGGAATTATTGAGCGTATTAAAAGCATTATTATACTATGAAATATATATAGCACATACACATTTTATATTAAGAACAGATAACACCCAAGTTAAATTTTGGTTAACAAAGGATTTAAAAAATCAATCAATTACTACCAGAAATATTAGAAATATAGTATGTCAAATATCTTTATTTAATTTTGATATTGAACTAATCAGTACTAAAGACAATTTTATTGCAGATTTTTTATCTAGACATATGATACAGGAATAGCTATGAGCTTATAAAGAAGCATTTTATTATGATTGACAGGTACAACCTGAACAAGGGGAAATAGTACAAAAGCTATTACAAGACATACTACAAAAATTACAAGGTATGGAAAAAAATATTGAAAAGCTGGAAAGCAGAATTAGTCAAATGGAAGATAGCAAAAAAGAAGAAATAGACCTGCAAGAATTTAAAGAAATAACGATTAACCAAGAAAAATATGACAAAAAAGATAAAGGAAAAGGGATAGAAATTACTACCCACCAGGCCAAAAAACTTAAACCTTTCAATATCCAACTTAGACCAGAACAACCTATTCCAAAAAGAACAGACTTTATTTACCAACTACCAAAACCCCAAACAAATACCTACAGTGAAATAACCAAAAAACCTACACAAAATCAATTTGTACAACGGATACACAACTACCTCAACCAGTTTATACAAGTTGCCAATTACCTAAATAAAAATATACAATCACCAGATTTCAACCCAGAAGAATTAATTGGATGGCAAACTAAACCTCTAAAAGGATATAATAAATTAATTGCCCTAAATAAGTCAGATCCAAAATTAGTACAAACTATGTATAACTATGGACTATTACATGCAGTGTATACACAAAATGGAGATAACCTACAATACATACCCGAATTATACCAAGTAGTAAAAAAATACTTGGGAATTACTAAGGCAGACTTAATATTTATTAGGATCTATTCGGCACCCTGCGAAGTTACACCACAAGAAATATATCATTCTATTACAGCAGTAAAGCTAGGACTAACAAGAACAATTATGTGTGAAGAACCTATGGAACAACCTGATTTAACCATTCAAGAAATAGTAGAATTTCTACAAAATAAAAGAGCCATTATGACCAAAGTCATTATTCAAGAGCTAATAAGCAGCTATGAAGAAGGAGGAAAGTGGATCTACAACAGCAAAAATAGCACAATTATCTACTCAAATGCCAAGACAACAAAAGACATAGAAGAACTACCAAGATGGATCACTACCCTGGCAAATTGGGAAGCTACACCAACAACTAATGCACTAAGAACTTATCCAAAGCAGCTGACAGAAAAAACAAAATATCTACTATGTCAACAATTAAAGGATTTATTCAACCTACACCATTGCAAATATTGCAATCAAAAAGAAGACATTCCCAAAGTTTATCTTCCACCAACTATGGCAAAAGAAAAAGGAAAAGAAAAAGAAGAAGAGGAAGAGGACAAGCAAATTGAAGACAAAAGAAGTGAAGACTAAAACTTTCGTATAAAGTCTTGCAAACAAGTTTCAAGACAATTGAAGTAAAGTCTTGCAAACAAGTTTCAAGACAATTGTAGTATTTAGACAAACATTTTCCAATGTTTTGTCTTTAGTTTTAGTTTTGTTTTTTAGTATTGATTAAAAGTTTTGTTTTTTACTCATGTATTATTTCAAGAAATGTAATATTTCTAGGATAGATTTTTAGTCTTATTAGGAAAAGTATTTTGTCTTGGTAGTGTAGTATTCATTCCTTGCCTATATATGTAAGACTTTGTAATTTAGAGAGGGGCATTATCAGCTCTTCTTACTCTTGTACAATAAAAGTCTCTCTTTGAAAAACACTCTCTCTCACATACTCTTACTCTTGCAAAAATCTAGCATCAACTAAAGAAATAATGGAGCAAAATAAGGTACGTAATACTATGACTAGCTAAATTTTCTTTGGCAAGATTTTAGGAAAGTAGTAATAATACTAACATGATAATGATCCTGTGAACACCGGGAGTTCGGCGTAACACCTGTTTAAAGGTTTAATAACAGCAAGTATTTAAAGCTAAAGTGGATTTAGCCTTGCACTTTATCCGCTCCAGGCAGGAGGCCGTTATGCGGTGTTGTGGTGCTTAAATTGGCTTGGGATCCTTACCTGCTTTACTTACCGCTACTGATATTGTACCTTTAGCCCTTCGTTATTCCGTTCCCTTCCCCTTTTGGTATCAGAGCCTCAGTATCATATTGGTATTATCATTATCGTCCTAAAAACTTGCCTTATTAAAAAATTTGGACTTGTCAAAAATTTGAATTAATTTTGCCTTATTAGTTATTTTGACATGGATTTAAATGCTTGTTTGTATGCTTACAATAAAATACTTGTTTATACTGGAGACATAGAATTTGCTAATGTTACAAGAAAATTAATGGAAACATATCCTATTACTTTCCAGATTGGATTAGCAACTACTCCTTATTTGCATCAATTAGAGAATAACTTTGGAAAATTTTTAACACACTTATAGTTAGGAATAGAATATTTAGGTATACATCAAATAGTTAGAAAATATTTAGGAACCCGACCTAGACATATTGGAATAACTAATGATTATTTTACATACTGTCAAAGTATATTTACTTTCATAAACCTACAGGATAAAAATAAAGAACATAAGATTAAAGAAATATTCCATAAATATTTTAGAAATCATACAGTAGAAGAAAAAGATATAAAGTTTTTCATTGATATTATTTATAAATATACTCTAGAAAAATTAACTATGGATGAAAAAGGTGAAGATAAATTAGTAGAAGAACATATAGAAATATTATATAACATTATAGAAAATATGGAACATAGAGATGACACTACTACCTCAGTATCTACTGAAGACTACCTAAGTGATGGTTAAAATGGAAGCCATAAATAATAAAATAGAAATAATAAATAATAATATTTTAGAATCAAATAAAGTAACATTAGAACAGATAAAAGAAATAAGAAAAAGGATAGAAAATATAGAAACAGAAATTAAAAATATAAAATTAAGAATATTACAAGAAAATAATAAAAAAGAAAAAGAACCTATAAATAAAACTGGCTATGTTAATATACCAGGATTAGGATGGATGCCAATTAAAGTACCATTAACTACTGAAAAAATAAAAGAAGAATTATGAAAAGAGGAGAATATGTAAAAATTACATATATGGAAAATAACAAAATAAAAGAAATGTCAAATTTGAATAGAATATTTATTAAGCTAAATGATAATTATAGACTTATGCAAAAACAAGATAATATTATAGAATCACCTTTAGAACAAATAGTAAGATTAACCAGAGAAAATAATGAAGAAAATAATAACGAATCATATAATAATAATAGTGATAGTAGTACAACCAGTTATGAAATCACTAAAAGAAAAAATATGAGAAAGAAAAAGGTGACCATGGAAGATATTTTTGAAAAATTAGATAAAATGGATAAAAGAATACAAAAATTAGAAAAACATGTATTTAAAAAGAAAAAACAAACAATAAACTCTGACCCTGAAATATCTAGAAATAGATTAGATTCAGATACAACAACAAATATAAGTTCAGAAGAAGAAAAAACTGATAAGAAATTAGTAGAAGTAATAAATAAAATGGAAAATGATTCGGATATTAATATATACGAAGATAGCACTTCGGATACATATACTGACTTGATAAAGAAAACAAATAAATTATATATAGAAACTAATAATTTAAAAGATACAATTAAAGATGAAGATATAATAACAAATCATATAAATATGACTAAACCAGATGGCCTAGAAAATAGAAAAGGATTTTATACAAATGTCGCAACAGGAAGAGATAAAGACTATAAAAAAAGAAGTTATTATGAAAAAACAGATTATTCAAAACAACATAGGAACGATAAAATATGGGGATCAAGATTAATAAGAGGAATAGCAGAAATGGTAAAAACATCTACAGGAGAAAATACTAACTCTTTTTTAGACTTAGACTGCTCTGAAGATATAACTAAAGAAATACAAAAATGGTCAGCAAAAACAGAGAAAACAATTTTAGAAACAAAATTACCCATAGATAAAGTAGGACAATATATTGTAACCACCTTAGTAGGAAATGTTAAAGAATGGTATGAAAATTTAGGAGAAGAAATGATAAAAGCATTACATGCAGCTACAGATGCTAATGCACAGCCTACAACAGATGTGAGTAAAATACTTCAAAAATTTGTAATATCAATTACAGCCGAATTTAGCACGCCAGGAGCAGAAAATTCAATAATTTGTAAAAATATAGAAAAAGCAAGAAATAATCTATTAAACTTAGTTATTTGTGATTTATGCTACTATGAAGAATATGTATGTGAATTTAGTAATTATTTTCATAAAGGAAGATTTAATAATAATGAGAAACCTATGATCTTAGACTTATTCCTACATAAATTACCATATCCAACTAATTTATTAGCATTTAAAGATTATAAAATAGAAGCTAAATCAATAGACACCTTAGGAACTAGGATAGAATATGTAAGAAATTGGATAAATGATAGATGTACTCAAGCAACAAATCTTAGAAATTTATTACAATCAGATATACAGTTATGTTGTGCAAAAGATAAACCAAGTAAATACGGATGTAGTAAAAAATACCCTAAACAAATAAGAAAACACTACAAGAAAAGAAATAAAAAATACATTAGAAGAAATTACAATTTAAGGAATTTTACAAATAATAACAAAAAACGAAGATATATAAATAAAAGAAAATATAGAAATTATTTCAAAAGGAATCCTAAAAAATGTAAATGTTATAATTGTGGAAAAATAGGACACATATCCACAGAATGCAAAGAACCTAGACAAAAACAAATAAAAGAAATTCAGTTAGATAATGATGAATTTATAGACATAGATATAGTTAAGCAAGAAATAGATACGGATAACTTTTCTAGTGAAGATGAAATAATTGAATCAGATATAACAAGTGAAGAAGAAAATGAATCAGACTAAAATAGGAGAAACAAGCGACAAAGATATAATAATAAATTATACACAAGACATAGATTATGAGAAACAACAGATAATATTTGATGAAAAAATTTATGAGAAAATTAGGAAAGAAGAATTAGACCTTACACCAGACTTAGTTTTTAAAAATCAATTTTGGAATGAAACCTTAAAAATTAAAAAACAAAATTATTATATAATCACTAAAAAGGAATTTGTATTAGACATAAAACATTTAAATGGAAAAACAATGATACCTTTAGTATCTAAACAGCTAATTGAAGAAGAAACTAAAAGTATTAAAAATAAACATAATCTAAGATATTGCTATTTTGGAGGAATACAAATTATGTTATATGCACATTTTAAAGAAGGTATAGATACACCAATAGAAATATATTTAGCAGATGATAGAATAACTCATCCTATAGAACAATCCATATTAACACAATTAACCGGAAATCTAATATACCAAAAAGCTAAATTTTTATTTAAACCTGATTTTAATATAAGCATGACGGAACAAAATATAGACAAAGCATTAACGATTTATTGGAAAATCAATGGAATAGAAATGCTACCAGGAAGTAAAGTATTAACTATCAAAGCAAAACAATTATACGTATTAAGTAATAAACCAGGAATAAATAAAAATAAAAGAAAAGGATTAACACATATAAGTAAAATCTTCAAACCTATCCTAAAAGAAATACCTAGGAAAGAACAATTATATATACTACCTAACCAAAACCAAGACTTAGAATTAGTAACTTATAATTTAGAGCAACGAAGAAATCTTCTTAATAGAAGTATGAGTAGAAGGAATCTAAACATAATACCTAGAATTAGGAAAAATATATCGGACCAATATTACGAAAACCAATATTACATAAAAGGAAGAATAATAAGAAATGGAATAAGAATATTAGTACCAATCTTAATTGCTACTAATGCAGGAGAAAATTATATAGCTAAACAACTAATAAGTAAGATTGACAAAATAGAAGAAAGTAATCACACATATACTAATTTCATTACACAACAAGAAGTAACAAGTATGGGAAAAATAAATAGCCCAATAGAAATAGAAGGATTATTATTCAACATAAATCTAGAAATAATGGATAATGAACCAGAAATTATATTAGGAATTAAATGGTTAAATATGGTAGAACCATGGAATCTAACAGAATCAGAATTAGAAATAACAGTTAATACAATAACAATTAATATAAAAAGAGAAACAATTAATGCTATAAATATAATAAAAGAAAGTATATGAGTCATGAAGAAATACATATCTTAATTAAAGTAAAATGTGAAGGATATAACAGTAGATATTATACAGCATATATAGATACAGGAGCTGGAACTAATATATGTAGAAGAAAAGTATTACCAGAAGAATA
Source organism: Nicotiana benthamiana (assembly GCA_034376525.1). Lineage (NCBI taxonomy): Eukaryota > Viridiplantae > Streptophyta > Magnoliopsida > Solanales > Solanaceae > Nicotiana > Nicotiana benthamiana. The sequence continues at coordinate 39,074 of JAXGFW010000118.1, forward strand.
TTGGAAGGAATTAAAAAATCCAATTATAATTGCTGGATTTAACCAAGAAGGAAATCTAGTCCGACACAAAGCTACAAATATAACAATACAAATATGGGATAAAGAACTAGTACTAAATGAATTATACCCATGTGAGGAAATATTTCATGATATAATATTAGGTTATAAAAAATTCTTAAAAAATTATGAACCCTTTACAATCACAAGAAATTATTTATTATTAACTACCCCTTGCAAGCAAAAAATAATAGCTAAAAGAACCTTGGAAAAACAAAGTGAACTAATACCTTGGATTAAAGGAGATAGTAAAATTAAACAATCACTACCTTGTAAAAGTAAAAATAATAAATTACAAATAAGTGAGATTAGTATTGAAGAAGAATTAACTAACGAATTTAAAGAAGTATTTAGCGAAGACCCATTAAAATATTGGCAAAAACACAAGACCCAAATACCAATTAGATTACTAAAAGAGCATGATTTAGTCTATAAAAAACCTATGAAATATACTGAAGAAGATATGATTCAATTTAAATTACACATAACAGAATTATTAAAAGGAAATTTTATCAGAACTAGTGAATCTAAACATAGTAGTCCCGCATTCATAGTAATGAAACACAGTGAACAAAAAAGAGGAAAATCTAGAATGGTAATAGACTATAAAGACTTAAATAAAAAGACAGAAACATTAAATTATCCAATACCAAATAAAGCAGTAATATTAAATAAAGTAAAAGGTTATGAATGGTTCAGTAAATTTGATTGTAAATCAGGATTCTATCATATTAAAATAATAGAAGAATATAGACATTTAACAGCCTTCTCAATACCCAATGGATTTTATGAATGGAATGTATTACCCTTTGGATTTAAAAATTCCCCAGGATATTTTCAAAAATTTATGGATACATATCTTGGAAATATAGATGGTATTATTGTATATATAGATGATATATTATTATTCACTAAAACGAAAGAAGATCATATAAATTTATTAAAAAGATTTAAGAAAATAATAAAAGATGCAGGAATAGCTCTAAGTGAAAAGAAAGCAGAAATATTAAGGAATAAAATAGAATTTTTAGGAATAAAGATAGATAGAAATGGCGTAGAGATGCAAGAACATATATTAAAAAAGATAGCAGAACACATGGAAGAATTAAAAGAAAAGAAACAATTACAAAGTTTTTTAGGATTAGTAAATCAAATTAGAAATTATGTACCTCATTTAAGTGAAAAATTAGTACCACTACAAAAGAAATTAAAAACAAAAACAACAGTATTTGAATGGACTATAGAGGATAAAGAAAACCTGAAGAAAGTAAAGGAATATTGTAAGAAATTACCCAAATTACAAATCCCAGAAATAAATGAAAAAATAAAATGGATAATCTATACAGATGCATCGGATTATGCTTTTGGAAGTATGTTAACATATGTAAATATGGAAAATAACACACAACATATTACATCATTCAACTCAGGAACTTTCAAAGAAAATGAGACAAAATGGGAAATAAATAGAAAGGAATTATTGAGCGTATTAAAAGCATTATTATACTATGAAATATATATAGCACATACACATTTTATATTAAGAACAGATAACACCCAAGTTAAATTTTGGTTAACAAAGGATTTAAAAAATCAATCAATTACTACCAGAAATATTAGAAATATAGTATGTCAAATATCTTTATTTAATTTTGATATTGAACTAATCAGTACTAAAGACAATTTTATTGCAGATTTTTTATCTAGACATATGATACAGGAATAGCTATGAGCTTATAAAGAAGCATTTTATTATGATTGACAGGTACAACCTGAACAAGGGGAAATAGTACAAAAGCTATTACAAGACATACTACAAAAATTACAAGGTATGGAAAAAAATATTGAAAAGCTGGAAAGCAGAATTAGTCAAATGGAAGATAGCAAAAAAGAAGAAATAGACCTGCAAGAATTTAAAGAAATAACGATTAACCAAGAAAAATATGACAAAAAAGATAAAGGAAAAGGGATAGAAATTACTACCCACCAGGCCAAAAAACTTAAACCTTTCAATATCCAACTTAGACCAGAACAACCTATTCCAAAAAGAACAGACTTTATTTACCAACTACCAAAACCCCAAACAAATACCTACAGTGAAATAACCAAAAAACCTACACAAAATCAATTTGTACAACGGATACACAACTACCTCAACCAGTTTATACAAGTTGCCAATTACCTAAATAAAAATATACAATCACCAGATTTCAACCCAGAAGAATTAATTGGATGGCAAACTAAACCTCTAAAAGGATATAATAAATTAATTGCCCTAAATAAGTCAGATCCAAAATTAGTACAAACTATGTATAACTATGGACTATTACATGCAGTGTATACACAAAATGGAGATAACCTACAATACATACCCGAATTATACCAAGTAGTAAAAAAATACTTGGGAATTACTAAGGCAGACTTAATATTTATTAGGATCTATTCGGCACCCTGCGAAGTTACACCACAAGAAATATATCATTCTATTACAGCAGTAAAGCTAGGACTAACAAGAACAATTATGTGTGAAGAACCTATGGAACAACCTGATTTAACCATTCAAGAAATAGTAGAATTTCTACAAAATAAAAGAGCCATTATGACCAAAGTCATTATTCAAGAGCTAATAAGCAGCTATGAAGAAGGAGGAAAGTGGATCTACAACAGCAAAAATAGCACAATTATCTACTCAAATGCCAAGACAACAAAAGACATAGAAGAACTACCAAGATGGATCACTACCCTGGCAAATTGGGAAGCTACACCAACAACTAATGCACTAAGAACTTATCCAAAGCAGCTGACAGAAAAAACAAAATATCTACTATGTCAACAATTAAAGGATTTATTCAACCTACACCATTGCAAATATTGCAATCAAAAAGAAGACATTCCCAAAGTTTATCTTCCACCAACTATGGCAAAAGAAAAAGGAAAAGAAAAAGAAGAAGAGGAAGAGGACAAGCAAATTGAAGACAAAAGAAGTGAAGACTAAAACTTTCGTATAAAGTCTTGCAAACAAGTTTCAAGACAATTGAAGTAAAGTCTTGCAAACAAGTTTCAAGACAATTGTAGTATTTAGACAAACATTTTCCAATGTTTTGTCTTTAGTTTTAGTTTTGTTTTTTAGTATTGATTAAAAGTTTTGTTTTTTACTCATGTATTATTTCAAGAAATGTAATATTTCTAGGATAGATTTTTAGTCTTATTAGGAAAAGTATTTTGTCTTGGTAGTGTAGTATTCATTCCTTGCCTATATATGTAAGACTTTGTAATTTAGAGAGGGGCATTATCAGCTCTTCTTACTCTTGTACAATAAAAGTCTCTCTTTGAAAAACACTCTCTCTCACATACTCTTACTCTTGCAAAAATCTAGCATCAACTAAAGAAATAATGGAGCAAAATAAGGTACGTAATACTATGACTAGCTAAATTTTCTTTGGCAAGATTTTAGGAAAGTAGTAATAATACTAACATGATAATGATCCTGTGAACACCGGGAGTTCGGCGTAACACCTGTTTAAAGGTTTAATAACAGCAAGTATTTAAAGCTAAAGTGGATTTAGCCTTGCACTTTATCCGCTCCAGGCAGGAGGCCGTTATGCGGTGTTGTGGTGCTTAAATTGGCTTGGGATCCTTACCTGCTTTACTTACCGCTACTGATATTGTACCTTTAGCCCTTCGTTATTCCGTTCCCTTCCCCTTTTTAGTAATTATTTTCATAAAGGAAGATTTAATAATAATGAGAAACCTATGATCTTAGACTTATTCCTACATAAATTACCATATCCAACTAATTTATTAGCATTTAAAGATTATAAAATAGAAGCTAAATCAATAGACACCTTAGGAACTAGGATAGAATATGTAAGAAATTGGATAAATGATAGATGTACTCAAGCAACAAATCTTAGAAATTTATTACAATCAGATATACAGTTATGTTGTGCAAAAGATAAACCAAGTAAATACGGATGTAGTAAAAAATACCCTAAACAAATAAGAAAACACTACAAGAAAAGAAATAAAAAATACATTAGAAGAAATTACAATTTAAGGAATTTTACAAATAATAACAAAAAACGAAGATATATAAATAAAAGAAAATATAGAAATTATTTCAAAAGGAATCCTAAAAAATGTAAATGTTATAATTGTGGAAAAATAGGACACATATCCACAGAATGCAAAGAACCTAGACAAAAACAAATAAAAGAAATTCAGTTAGATAATGATGAATTTATAGACATAGATATAGTTAAGCAAGAAATAGATACGGATAACTTTTCTAGTGAAGATGAAATAATTGAATCAGATATAACAAGTGAAGAAGAAAATGAATCAGACTAAAATAGGAGAAACAAGCGACAAAGATATAATAATAAATTATACACAAGACATAGATTATGAGAAACAACAGATAATATTTGATGAAAAAATTTATGAGAAAATTAGGAAAGAAGAATTAGACCTTACACCAGACTTAGTTTTTAAAAATCAATTTTGGAATGAAACCTTAAAAATTAAAAAACAAAATTATTATATAATCACTAAAAAGGAATTTGTATTAGACATAAAACATTTAAATGGAAAAACAATGATACCTTTAGTATCTAAACAGCTAATTGAAGAAGAAACTAAAAGTATTAAAAATAAACATAATCTAAGATATTGCTATTTTGGAGGAATACAAATTATGTTATATGCACATTTTAAAGAAGGTATAGATACACCAATAGAAATATATTTAGCAGATGATAGAATAACTCATCCTATAGAACAATCCATATTAACACAATTAACCGGAAATCTAATATACCAAAAAGCTAAATTTTTATTTAAACCTGATTTTAATATAAGCATGACGGAACAAAATATAGACAAAGCATTAACGATTTATTGGAAAATCAATGGAATAGAAATGCTACCAGGAAGTAAAGTATTAACTATCAAAGCAAAACAATTATACGTATTAAGTAATAAACCAGGAATAAATAAAAATAAAAGAAAAGGATTAACACATATAAGTAAAATCTTCAAACCTATCCTAAAAGAAATACCTAGGAAAGAACAATTATATATACTACCTAACCAAAACCAAGACTTAGAATTAGTAACTTATAATTTAGAGCAACGAAGAAATCTTCTTAATAGAAGTATGAGTAGAAGGAATCTAAACATAATACCTAGAATTAGGAAAAATATATCGGACCAATATTACGAAAACCAATATTACATAAAAGGAAGAATAATAAGAAATGGAATAAGAATATTAGTACCAATCTTAATTGCTACTAATGCAGGAGAAAATTATATAGCTAAACAACTAATAAGTAAGATTGACAAAATAGAAGAAAGTAATCACACATATACTAATTTCATTACACAACAAGAAGTAACAAGTATGGGAAAAATAAATAGCCCAATAGAAATAGAAGGATTATTATTCAACATAAATCTAGAAATAATGGATAATGAACCAGAAATTATATTAGGAATTAAATGGTTAAATATGGTAGAACCATGGAATCTAACAGAATCAGAATTAGAAATAACAGTTAATACAATAACAATTAATATAAAAAGAGAAACAATTAATGCTATAAATATAATAAAAGAAAGTATATGAGTCATGAAGAAATACATATCTTAATTAAAGTAAAATGTGAAGGATATAACAGTAGATATTATACAGCATATATAGATACAGGAGCTGGAACTAATATATGTAGAAGAAAAGTATTACCAGAAGAATATTGGAAGGAATTAAAAAATCCAATTATAATTGCTGGATTTAACCAAGAAGGAAATCTAGTCCGACACAAAGCTACAAATATAACAATACAAATATGGGATAAAGAACTAGTACTAAATGAATTATACCCATGTGAGGAAATATTTCATGATATAATATTAGGTTATAAAAAATTCTTAAAAAATTATGAACCCTTTACAATCACAAGAAATTATTTATTATTAACTACCCCTTGCAAGCAAAAAATAATAGCTAAAAGAACCTTGGAAAAACAAAGTGAACTAATACCTTGGATTAAAGGAGATAGTAAAATTAAACAATCACTACCTTGTAAAAGTAAAAATAATAAATTACAAATAAGTGAGATTAGTATTGAAGAAGAATTAACTAACGAATTTAAAGAAGTATTTAGCGAAGACCCATTAAAATATTGGCAAAAACACAAGACCCAAATACCAATTAGATTACTAAAAGAGCATGATTTAGTCTATAAAAAACCTATGAAATATACTGAAGAAGATATGATTCAATTTAAATTACACATAACAGAATTATTAAAAGGAAATTTTATCAGAACTAGTGAATCTAAACATAGTAGTCCCGCATTCATAGTAATGAAACACAGTGAACAAAAAAGAGGAAAATCTAGAATGGTAATAGACTATAAAGACTTAAATAAAAAGACAGAAACATTAAATTATCCAATACCAAATAAAGCAGTAATATTAAATAAAGTAAAAGGTTATGAATGGTTCAGTAAATTTGATTGTAAATCAGGATTCTATCATATTAAAATAATAGAAGAATATAGACATTTAACAGCCTTCTCAATACCCAATGGATTTTATGAATGGAATGTATTACCCTTTGGATTTAAAAATTCCCCAGGATATTTTCAAAAATTTATGGATACATATCTTGGAAATATAGATGGTATTATTGTATATATAGATGATATATTATTATTCACTAAAACGAAAGAAGATCATATAAATTTATTAAAAAGATTTAAGAAAATAATAAAAGATGCAGGAATAGCTCTAAGTGAAAAGAAAGCAGAAATATTAAGGAATAAAATAGAATTTTTAGGAATAAAGATAGATAGAAATGGCGTAGAGATGCAAGAACATATATTAAAAAAGATAGCAGAACACATGGAAGAATTAAAAGAAAAGAAACAATTACAAAGTTTTTTAGGATTAGTAAATCAAATTAGAAATTATGTACCTCATTTAAGTGAAAAATTAGTACCACTACAAAAGAAATTAAAAACAAAAACAACAGTATTTGAATGGACTATAGAGGATAAAGAAAACCTGAAGAAAGTAAAGGAATATTGTAAGAAATTACCCAAATTACAAATCCCAGAAATAAATGAAAAAATAAAATGGATAATCTATACAGATGCATCGGATTATGCTTTTGGAAGTATGTTAACATATGTAAATATGGAAAATAACACACAACATATTACATCATTCAACTCAGGAACTTTCAAAGAAAATGAGACAAAATGGGAAATAAATAGAAAGGAATTATTGAGCGTATTAAAAGCATTATTATACTATGAAATATATATAGCACATACACATTTTATATTAAGAACAGATAACACCCAAGTTAAATTTTGGTTAACAAAGGATTTAAAAAATCAATCAATTACTACCAGAAATATTAGAAATATAGTATGTCAAATATCTTTATTTAATTTTGATATTGAACTAATCAGTACTAAAGACAATTTTATTGCAGATTTTTTATCTAGACATATGATACAGGAATAGCTATGAGCTTATAAAGAAGCATTTTATTATGATTGACAGGTACAACCTGAACAAGGGGAAATAGTACAAAAGCTATTACAAGACATACTACAAAAATTACAAGGTATGGAAAAAAATATTGAAAAGCTGGAAAGCAGAATTAGTCAAATGGAAGATAGCAAAAAAGAAGAAATAGACCTGCAAGAATTTAAAGAAATAACGATTAACCAAGAAAAATATGACAAAAAAGATAAAGGAAAAGGGATAGAAATTACTACCCACCAGGCCAAAAAACTTAAACCTTTCAATATCCAACTTAGACCAGAACAACCTATTCCAAAAAGAACAGACTTTATTTACCAACTACCAAAACCCCAAACAAATACCTACAGTGAAATAACCAAAAAACCTACACAAAATCAATTTGTACAACGGATACACAACTACCTCAACCAGTTTATACAAGTTGCCAATTACCTAAATAAAAATATACAATCACCAGATTTCAACCCAGAAGAATTAATTGGATGGCAAACTAAACCTCTAAAAGGATATAATAAATTAATTGCCCTAAATAAGTCAGATCCAAAATTAGTACAAACTATGTATAACTATGGACTATTACATGCAGTGTATACACAAAATGGAGATAACCTACAATACATACCCGAATTATACCAAGTAGTAAAAAAATACTTGGGAATTACTAAGGCAGACTTAATATTTATTAGGATCTATTCGGCACCCTGCGAAGTTACACCACAAGAAATATATCATTCTATTACAGCAGTAAAGCTAGGACTAACAAGAACAATTATGTGTGAAGAACCTATGGAACAACCTGATTTAACCATTCAAGAAATAGTAGAATTTCTACAAAATAAAAGAGCCATTATGACCAAAGTCATTATTCAAGAGCTAATAAGCAGCTATGAAGAAGGAGGAAAGTGGATCTACAACAGCAAAAATAGCACAATTATCTACTCAAATGCCAAGACAACAAAAGACATAGAAGAACTACCAAGATGGATCACTACCCTGGCAAATTGGGAAGCTACACCAACAACTAATGCACTAAGAACTTATCCAAAGCAGCTGACAGAAAAAACAAAATATCTACTATGTCAACAATTAAAGGATTTATTCAACCTACACCATTGCAAATATTGCAATCAAAAAGAAGACATTCCCAAAGTTTATCTTCCACCAACTATGGCAAAAGAAAAAGGAAAAGAAAAAGAAGAAGAGGAAGAGGACAAGCAAATTGAAGACAAAAGAAGTGAAGACTAAAACTTTCGTATAAAGTCTTGCAAACAAGTTTCAAGACAATTGAAGTAAAGTCTTGCAAACAAGTTTCAAGACAATTGTAGTATTTAGACAAACATTTTCCAATGTTTTGTCTTTAGTTTTAGTTTTGTTTTTTAGTATTGATTAAAAGTTTTGTTTTTTACTCATGTATTATTTCAAGAAATGTAATATTTCTAGGATAGATTTTTAGTCTTATTAGGAAAAGTATTTTGTCTTGGTAGTGTAGTATTCATTCCTTGCCTATATATGTAAGACTTTGTAATTTAGAGAGGGGCATTATCAGCTCTTCTTACTCTTGTACAATAAAAGTCTCTCTTTGAAAAACACTCTCTCTCACATACTCTTACTCTTGCAAAAATCTAGCATCAACTAAAGAAATAATGGAGCAAAATAAGGTACGTAATACTATGACTAGCTAAATTTTCTTTGGCAAGATTTTAGGAAAGTAGTAATAATACTAACATGATAATGATCCTGTGAACACCGGGAGTTCGGCGTAACACCTGTTTAAAGGTTTAATAACAGCAAGTATTTAAAGCTAAAGTGGATTTAGCCTTGCACTTTATCCGCTCCAGGCAGGAGGCCGTTATGCGGTGTTGTGGTGCTTAAATTGGCTTGGGATCCTTACCTGCTTTACTTACCGCTACTGATATTGTACCTTTAGCCCTTCGTTATTCCGTTCCCTTCCCCTTTTGGTATCAGAGCCTCAGTATCATATTGGTATTATCATTATCGTCCTAAAAACTTGCCTTATTAAAAAATTTGGACTTGTCAAAAATTTGAATTAATTTTGCCTTATTAGTTATTTTGACATGGATTTAAATGCTTGTTTGTATGCTTACAATAAAATACTTGTTTATACTGGAGACATAGAATTTGCTAATGTTACAAGAAAATTAATGGAAACATATCCTATTACTTTCCAGATTGGATTAGCAACTACTCCTTATTTGCATCAATTAGAGAATAACTTTGGAAAATTTTTAACACACTTAAAGTTAGGAATAGAATATTTAGGTATACATCAAATAGTTAGAAAATATTTAGGAACCCGACCTAGACATATTGGAATAACTAATGATTATTTTACATACTGTCAAAGTATATTTACTTTCATAAACCTACAGGATAAAAATAAAGAACATAAGATTAAAGAAATATTCCATAAATATTTTAGAAATCATACAGTAGAAGAAAAAGATATAAAGTTTTTCATTGATATTATTTATAAATATACTCTAGAAAAATTAACTATGGATGAAAAAGGTGAAGATAAATTAGTAGAAGAACATATAGAAATATTATATAACATTATAGAAAATATGGAACATAGAGATGACACTACTACCTCAGTATCTACTGAAGACTACCTAAGTGATGGTTAAAATGGAAGCCATAAATAATAAAATAGAAATAATAAATAATAATATTTTAGAATCAAATAAAGTAACATTAGAACAGATAAAAGAAATAAGAAAAAGGATAGAAAATATAGAAACAGAAATTAAAAATATAAAATTAAGAATATTACAAGAAAATAATAAAAAAGAAAAAGAACCTATAAATAAAACTGGCTATGTTAATATACCAGGATTAGGATGGATGCCAATTAAAGTACCATTAACTACTGAAAAAATAAAAGAAGAATTATGAAAAGAGGAGAATATGTAAAAATTACATATATGGAAAATAACAAAATAAAAGAAATGTCAAATTTGAATAGAATATTTATTAAGCTAAATGATAATTATAGACTTATGCAAAAACAAGATAATATTATAGAATCACCTTTAGAACAAATAGTAAGATTAACCAGAGAAAATAATGAAGAAAATAATAACGAATCATATAATAATAATAGTGATAGTAGTACAACCAGTTATGAAATCACTAAAAGAAAAAATATGAGAAAGAAAAAGGTGACCATGGAAGATATTTTTGAAAAATTAGATAAAATGGATAAAAGAATACAAAAATTAGAAAAACATGTATTTAAAAAGAAAAAACAAACAATAAACTCTGACCCTGAAATATCTAGAAATAGATTAGATTCAGATACAACAACAAATATAAGTTCAGAAGAAGAAAAAACTGATAAGAAATTAGTAGAAGTAATAAATAAAATGGAAAATGATTCGGATATTAATATATACGAAGATAGCACTTCGGATACATATACTGACTTGATAAAGAAAACAAATAAATTATATATAGAAACTAATAATTTAAAAGATACAATTAAAGATGAAGATATAATAACAAATCATATAAATATGACTAAACCAGATGGCCTAGAAAATAGAAAAGGATTTTATACAAATGTCGCAACAGGAAGAGATAAAGACTATAAAAAAAGAAGTTATTATGAAAAAACAGATTATTCAAAACAACATAGGAACGATAAAATATGGGGATCAAGATTAATAAGAGGAATAGCAGAAATGGTAAAAACATCTACAGGAGAAAATACTAACTCTTTTTTAGACTTAGACTGCTCTGAAGATATAACTAAAGAAATACAAAAATGGTCAGCAAAAACAGAGAAAACAATTTTAGAAACAAAATTACCCATAGATAAAGTAGGACAATATATTGTAACCACCTTAGTAGGAAATGTTAAAGAATGGTATGAAAATTTAGGAGAAGAAATGATAAAAGCATTACATGCAGCTACAGATGCTAATGCACAGCCTACAACAGATGTGAGTAAAATACTTCAAAAATTTGTAATATCAATTACAGCCGAATTTAGCACGCCAGGAGCAGAAAATTCAATAATTTGTAAAAATATAGAAAAAGCAAGAAATAATCTATTAAACTTAGTTATTTGTGATTTATGCTACTATGAAGAATATGTATGTGAATATATTGCAATCAAAAAGAAGACATTCCCAAAGTTTATCTTCCACCAACTATGGCAAAAGAAAAAGGAAAAGAAAAAGAAGAAGAGGAAGAGGACAAGCAAATTGAAGACAAAAGAAGTGAAGACTAAAACTTTCGTATAAAGTCTTGCAAACAAGTTTCAAGACAATTGAAGTAAAGTCTTGCAAACAAGTTTCAAGACAATTGTAGTATTTAGACAAACATTTTCCAATGTTTTGTCTTTAGTTTTAGTTTTGTTTTTTAGTATTGATTAAAAGTTTTGTTTTTTACTCATGTATTATTTCAAGAAATGTAATATTTCTAGGATAGATTTTTAGTCTTATTAGGAAAAGTATTTTGTCTTGGTAGTGTAGTATTCATTCCTTGCCTATATATGTAAGACTTTGTAATTTAGAGAGGGGCATTATCAGCTCTTCTTACTCTTGTACAATAAAAGTCTCTCTTTGAAAAACACTCTCTCTCACATACTCTTACTCTTGCAAAAATCTAGCATCAACTAAAGAAATAATGGAGCAAAATAAGGTACGTAATACTATGACTAGCTAAATTTTCTTTGGCAAGATTTTAGGAAAGTAGTAATAATACTAACATGATAATGATCCTGTGAACACCGGGAGTTCGGCGTAACACCTGTTTAAAGGTTTAATAACAGCAAGTATTTAAAGCTAAAGTGGATTTAGCCTTGCACTTTATCCGCTCCAGGCAGGAGGCCGTTATGCGGTGTTGTGGTGCTTAAATTGGCTTGGGATCCTTACCTGCTTTACTTACCGCTACTGATATTGTACCTTTAGCCCTTCGTTATTCCGTTCCCTTCCCCTTTTGGTATCAGAGCCTCAGTATCATATTGGTATTATCATTATCGTCCTAAAAACTTGCCTTATTAAAAAATTTGGACTTGTCAAAAATTTGAATTAATTTTGCCTTATTAGTTATTTTGACATGGATTTAAATGCTTGTTTGTATGCTTACAAAAAAATACTTGTTTATACTGGAGACATAGAATTTGCTAATGTTACAAGAAAATTAATGGAAACATATCCTATTACTTTCCAGATTGGATTAGCAACTACTCCTTATTTGCATCAATTAGAGAATAACTTTGGAAAATTTTTAACACACTTAAAGTTAGGAATAGAATATTTAGGTATACATCAAATAGTTAGAAAATATTTAGGAACCCGACCTAGACATATTGGAATAACTAATGATTATTTTACATACTGTCAAAGTATATTTACTTTCATAAACCTACAGGATAAAAATAAAGAACATAAGATTAAAGAAATATTCCATAAATATTTTAGAAATCATACAGTAGAAGAAAAAGATATAAAGTTTTTCATTGATATTATTTATAAATATACTCTAGAAAAATTAACTATGGATGAAAAAGGTGAAGATAAATTAGTAGAAGAACATATAGAAATATTATATAACATTATAGAAAATATGGAACATAGAGATGACACTACTACCTCAGTATCTACTGAAGACTACCTAAGTGATGGTTAAAATGGAAGCCATAAATAATAAAATAGAAATAATAAATAATAATATTTTAGAATCAAATAAAGTAACATTAGAACAGATAAAAGAAATAAGAAAAAGGATAGAAAATATAGAAACAGAAATTAAAAATATAAAATTAAGAATATTACAAGAAAATAATAAAAAAGAAAAAGAACCTATAAATAAAACTGGCTATGTTAATATACCAGGATTAGGATGGATGCCAATTAAAGTACCATTAACTACTGAAAAAAATAAAAGAAGAATTATGAAAAGAGGAGAATATGTAAAAATTACATATATGGAAAATAACAAAATAAAAGAAATGTCAAATTTGAATAGAATATTTATTAAGCTAAATGATAATTATAGACTTATGCAAAAACAAGATAATATTATAGAATCACCTTTAGAACAAATAGTAAGATTAACCAGAGAAAATAATGAAGAAAATAATAACGAATCATATAATAATAATAGTGATAGTAGTACAACCAGTTATGAAATCACTAAAAGAAAAAATATGAGAAAGAAAAAGGTGACCATGGAAGATATTTTTGAAAAATTAGATAAAATGGATAAAAGAATACAAAAATTAGAAAAACATGTATTTAAAAAGAAAAAACAAACAATAAACTCTGACCCTGAAATATCTAGAAATAGATTAGATTCAGATACAACAACAAATATAAGTTCAGAAGAAGAAAAAACTGATAAGAAATTAGTAGAAGTAATAAATAAAATGGAAAATGATTCGGATATTAATATATACGAAGATAGCACTTCGGATACATATACTGACTTGATAAAGAAAACAAATAAATTATATATAGAAACTAATAATTTAAAAGATACAATTAAAGATGAAGATATAATAACAAATCATATAAATATGACTAAACCAGATGGCCTAGAAAATAGAAAAGGATTTTATACAAATGTCGCAACAGGAAGAGATAAAGACTATAAAAAAAGAAGTTATTATGAAAAAACAGATTATTCAAAACAACATAGGAACGATAAAATATGGGGATCAAGATTAATAAGAGGAATAGCAGAAATGGTAAAAACATCTACAGGAGAAAATACTAACTCTTTTTTAGACTTAGACTGCTCTGAAGATATAACTAAAGAAATACAAAAATGGTCAGCAAAAACAGAGAAAACAATTTTAGAAACAAAATTACCCATAGATAAAGTAGGACAATATATTGTAACCACCTTAGTAGGAAATGTTAAAGAATGGTATGAAAATTTAGGAGAAGAAATGATAAAAGCATTACATGCAGCTACAGATGCTAATGCACAGCCTACAACAGATGTGAGTAAAATACTTCAAAAATTTGTAATATCAATTACAGCCGAATTTAGCACGCCAGGAGCAGAAAATTCAATAATTTGTAAAAATATAGAAAAAGCAAGAAATAATCTATTAAACTTAGTTATTTGTGATTTATGCTACTATGAAGAATATGTATGTGAATTTAGTAATTATTTTCATAAAGGAAGATTTAATAATAATGAGAAACCTATGATCTTAGACTTATTCCTACATAAATTACCATATCCAACTAATTTATTAGCATTTAAAGATTATAAAATAGAAGCTAAATCAATAGACACCTTAGGAACTAGGATAGAATATGTAAGAAATTGGATAAATGATAGATGTACTCAAGCAACAAATCTTAGAAATTTATTACAATCAGATATACAGTTATGTTGTGCAAAAGATAAACCAAGTAAATACGGATGTAGTAAAAAATACCCTAAACAAATAAGAAAACACTACAAGAAAAGAAATAAAAAATACATTAGAAGAAATTACAATTTAAGGAATTTTACAAATAATAACAAAAAACGAAGATATATAAATAAAAGAAAATATAGAAATTATTTCAAAAGGAATCCTAAAAAATGTAAATGTTATAATTGTGGAAAAATAGGACACATATCCACAGAATGCAAAGAACCTAGACAAAAACAAATAAAAGAAATTCAGTTAGATAATGATGAATTTATAGACATAGATATAGTTAAGCAAGAAATAGATACGGATAACTTTTCTAGTGAAGATGAAATAATTGAATCAGATATAACAAGTGAAGAAGAAAATGAATCAGACTAAAATAGGAGAAACAAGCGACAAAGATATAATAATAAATTATACACAAGACATAGATTATGAGAAACAACAGATAATATTTGATGAAAAAATTTATGAGAAAATTAGGAAAGAAGAATTAGACCTTACACCAGACTTAGTTTTTAAAAATCAATTTTGGAATGAAACCTTAAAAATTAAAAAACAAAATTATTATATAATCACTAAAAAGGAATTTGTATTAGACATAAAACATTTAAATGGAAAAACAATGATACCTTTAGTATCTAAACAGCTAATTGAAGAAGAAACTAAAAGTATTAAAAATAAACATAATCTAAGATATTGCTATTTTGGAGGAATACAAATTATGTTATATGCACATTTTAAAGAAGGTATAGATACACCAATAGAAATATATTTAGCAGATGATAGAATAACTCATCCTATAGAACAATCCATATTAACACAATTAACCGGAAATCTAATATACCAAAAAGCTAAATTTTTATTTAAACCTGATTTTAATATAAGCATGACGGAACAAAATATAGACAAAGCATTAACGATTTATTGGAAAATCAATGGAATAGAAATGCTACCAGGAAGTAAAGTATTAACTATCAAAGCAAAACAATTATACGTATTAAGTAATAAACCAGGAATAAATAAAAATAAAAGAAAAGGATTAACACATATAAGTAAAATCTTCAAACCTATCCTAAAAGAAATACCTAGGAAAGAACAATTATATATACTACCTAACCAAAACCAAGACTTAGAATTAGTAACTTATAATTTAGAGCAACGAAGAAATCTTCTTAATAGAAGTATGAGTAGAAGGAATCTAAACATAATACCTAGAATTAGGAAAAATATATCGGACCAATATTACGAAAACCAATATTACATAAAAGGAAGAATAATAAGAAATGGAATAAGAATATTAGTACCAATCTTAATTGCTACTAATGCAGGAGAAAATTATATAGCTAAACAACTAATAAGTAAGATTGACAAAATAGAAGAAAGTAATCACACATATACTAATTTCATTACACAACAAGAAGTAACAAGTATGGGAAAAATAAATAGCCCAATAGAAATAGAAGGATTATTATTCAACATAAATCTAGAAATAATGGATAATGAACCAGAAATTATATTAGGAATTAAATGGTTAAATATGGTAGAACCATGGAATCTAACAGAATCAGAATTAGAAATAACAGTTAATACAATAACAATTAATATAAAAAGAGAAACAATTAATGCTATAAATATAATAAAAGAAAGTATATGAGTCATGAAGAAATACATATCTTAATTAAAGTAAAATGTGAAGGATATAACAGTAGATATTATACAGCATATATAGATACAGGAGCTGGAACTAATATATGTAGAAGAAAAGTATTACCAGAAGAATATTGGAAGGAATTAAAAAATCCAATTATAATTGCTGGATTTAACCAAGAAGGAAATCTAGTCCGACACAAAGCTACAAATATAACAATACAAATATGGGATAAAGAACTAGTACTAAATGAATTATACCCATGTGAGGAAATATTTCATGATATAATATTAGGTTATAAAAAATTCTTAAAAAATTATGAACCCTTTACAATCACAAGAAATTATTTATTATTAACTACCCCTTGCAAGCAAAAAATAATAGCTAAAAGAACCTTGGAAAAACAAAGTGAACTAATACCTTGGATTAAAGGAGATAGTAAAATTAAACAATCACTACCTTGTAAAAGTAAAAATAATAAATTACAAATAAGTGAGATTAGTATTGAAGAAGAATTAACTAACGAATTTAAAGAAGTATTTAGCGAAGACCCATTAAAATATTGGCAAAAACACAAGACCCAAATACCAATTAGATTACTAAAAGAGCATGATTTAGTCTATAAAAAACCTATGAAATATACTGAAGAAGATATGATTCAATTTAAATTACACATAACAGAATTATTAAAAGGAAATTTTATCAGAACTAGTGAATCTAAACATAGTAGTCCCGCATTCATAGTAATGAAACACAGTGAACAAAAAAGAGGAAAATCTAGAATGGTAATAGACTATAAAGACTTAAATAAAAAGACAGAAACATTAAATTATCCAATACCAAATAAAGCAGTAATATTAAATAAAGTAAAAGGTTATGAATGGTTCAGTAAATTTGATTGTAAATCAGGATTCTATCATATTAAAATAATAGAAGAATATAGACATTTAACAGCCTTCTCAATACCCAATGGATTTTATGAATGGAATGTATTACCCTTTGGATTTAAAAATTCCCCAGGATATTTTCAAAAATTTATGGATACATATCTTGGAAATATAGATGGTATTATTGTATATATAGATGATATATTATTATTCACTAAAACGAAAGAAGATCATATAAATTTATTAAAAAGATTTAAGAAAATAATAAAAGATGCAGGAATAGCTCTAAGTGAAAAGAAAGCAGAAATATTAAGGAATAAAATAGAATTTTTAGGAATAAAGATAGATAGAAATGGCGTAGAGATGCAAGAACATATATTAAAAAAGATAGCAGAACACATGGAAGAATTAAAAGAAAAGAAACAATTACAAAGTTTTTTAGGATTAGTAAATCAAATTAGAAATTATGTACCTCATTTAAGTGAAAAATTAGTACCACTACAAAAGAAATTAAAAACAAAAACAACAGTATTTGAATGGACTATAGAGGATAAAGAAAACCTGAAGAAAGTAAAGGAATATTGTAAGAAATTACCCAAATTACAAATCCCAGAAATAAATGAAAAAATAAAATGGATAATCTATACAGATGCATCGGATTATGCTTTTGGAAGTATGTTAACATATGTAAATATGGAAAATAACACACAACATATTACATCATTCAACTCAGGAACTTTCAAAGAAAATGAGACAAAATGGGAAATAAATAGAAAGGAATTATTGAGCGTATTAAAAGCATTATTATACTATGAAATATATATAGCACATACACATTTTATATTAAGAACAGATAACACCCAAGTTAAATTTTGGTTAACAAAGGATTTAAAAAATCAATCAATTACTACCAGAAATATTAGAAATATAGTATGTCAAATATCTTTATTTAATTTTGATATTGAACTAATCAGTACTAAAGACAATTTTATTGCAGATTTTTTATCTAGACATATGATACAGGAATAGCTATGAGCTTATAAAGAAGCATTTTATTATGATTGACAGGTACAACCTGAACAAGGGGAAATAGTACAAAAGCTATTACAAGACATACTACAAAAATTACAAGGTATGGAAAAAAATATTGAAAAGCTGGAAAGCAGAATTAGTCAAATGGAAGATAGCAAAAAAGAAGAAATAGACCTGCAAGAATTTAAAGAAATAACGATTAACCAAGAAAAATATGACAAAAAAGATAAAGGAAAAGGGATAGAAATTACTACCCACCAGGCCAAAAAACTTAAACCTTTCAATATCCAACTTAGACCAGAACAACCTATTCCAAAAAGAACAGACTTTATTTACCAACTACCAAAACCCCAAACAAATACCTACAGTGAAATAACCAAAAAACCTACACAAAATCAATTTGTACAACGGATACACAACTACCTCAACCAGTTTATACAAGTTGCCAATTACCTAAATAAAAATATACAATCACCAGATTTCAACCCAGAAGAATTAATTGGATGGCAAACTAAACCTCTAAAAGGATATAATAAATTAATTGCCCTAAATAAGTCAGATCCACAATTAGTACAAACTATGTATAACTATGGACTATTACATGCAGTGTATACACAAAATGGAGATAACCTACAATACATACCCGAATTATACCAAGTAGTAAAAAAATACTTGGGAATTACTAAGGCAGACTTAATATTTATTAGGATCTATTCGGCACCCTGCGAAGTTACACCACAAGAAATATATCATTCTATTACAGCAGTAAAGCTAGGACTAACAAGAACAATTATGTGTGAAGAACCTATGGAACAACCTGATTTAACCATTCAAGAAATAGTAGAATTTCTACAAAATAAAAGAGCCATTATGACCAAAGTCATTATTCAAGAGCTAATAAGCAGCTATGAAGAAGGAGGAAAGTGGATCTACAACAGCAAAAATAGCACAATTATCTACTCAAATGCCAAGACAACAAAAGACATAGAAGAACTACCAAGATGGATCACTACCCTGGCAAATTGGGAAGCTACACCAACAACTAATGCACTAAGAACTTATCCAAAGCAGCTGACAGAAAAAACAAAATATCTACTATGTCAACAATTAAAGGATTTATTCAACCTACACCATTGCAAATATTGCAATCAAAAAGAAGACATTCCCAAAGTTTATCTTCCACCAACTATGGCAAAAGAAAAAGGAAAAGAAAAAGAAGAAGAGGAAGAGGACAAGCAAATTGAAGACAAAAGAAGTGAAGACTAAAACTTTCGTATAAAGTCTTGCAAACAAGTTTCAAGACAATTGAAGTAAAGTCTTGCAAACAAGTTTCAAGACAATTGTAGTATTTAGACAAACATTTTCCAATGTTTTGTCTTTAGTTTTAGTTTTGTTTTTTAGTATTGATTAAAAGTTTTGTTTTTTACTCATGTATTATTTCAAGAAATGTAATATTTCTAGGATAGATTTTTAGTCTTATTAGGAAAAGTATTTTGTCTTGGTAGTGTAGTATTCATTCCTTGCCTATATATGTAAGACTTTGTAATTTAGAGAGGGGCATTATCAGCTCTTCTTACTCTTGTACAATAAAAGTCTCTCTTTGAAAAACACTCTCTCTCACATACTCTTACTCTTGCAAAAATCTAGCATCAACTAAAGAAATAATGGAGCAAAATAAGGTACGTAATACTATGACTAGCTAAATTTTCTTTGGCAAGATTTTAGGAAAGTAGTAATAATACTAACATGATAATGATCCTGTGAACACCGGGAGTTCGGCGTAACACCTGTTTAAAGGTTTAATAACAGCAAGTATTTAAAGCTAAAGTGGATTTAGCCTTGCACTTTATCCGCTCCAGGCAGGAGGCCGTTATGCGGTGTTGTGGTGCTTAAATTGGCTTGGGATCCTTACCTGCTTTACTTACCGCTACTGATATTGTACCTTTAGCCCTTCGTTATTCCGTTCCCTTCCCCTTTTGGTATGCGGTGTTGTGGTGCTTAAATTGGCTTGGGATCCTTACCTGCTTTACTTACCGCTACTGATATTGTACCTTTAGCCCTTCGTTATTCCGTTCCCTTCCCCTTTTGGTATCAGAGCCTCAGTATCATATTGGTATTATCATTATCGTCCTAAAAACTTGCCTTATTAAAAAATTTGGACTTGTCAAAAATTTGAATTAATTTTGCCTTATTAGTTATTTTGACATGGATTTAAATGCTTGTTTGTATGCTTACAATAAAATACTTGTTTATACTGGAGACATAGAATTTGCTAATGTTACAAGAAAATTAATGGAAACATATCCTATTACTTTCCAGATTGGATTAGCAACTACTCCTTATTTGCATCAATTAGAGAATAACTTTGGAAAATTTTTAACACACTTAAAGTTAGGAATAGAATATTTAGGTATACATCAAATAGTTAGAAAATATTTAGGAACCCGACCTAGACATATTGGAATAACTAATGATTATTTTACATACTGTCAAAGTATATTTACTTTCATAAACCTACAGGATAAAAATAAAGAACATAAGATTAAAGAAATATTCCATAAATATTTTAGAAATCATACAGTAGAAGAAAAAGATATAAAGTTTTTCATTGATATTATTTATAAATATACTCTAGAAAAATTAACTATGGATGAAAAAGGTGAAGATAAATTAGTAGAAGAACATATAGAAATATTATATAACATTATAGAAAATATGGAACATAGAGATGACACTACTACCTCAGTATCTACTGAAGACTACCTAAGTGATGGTTAAAATGGAAGCCATAAATAATAAAATAGAAATAATAAATAATAATATTTTAGAATCAAATAAAGTAACATTAGAACAGATAAAAGAAATAAGAAAAAGGATAGAAAATATAGAAACAGAAATTAAAAATATAAAATTAAGAATATTACAAGAAAATAATAAAAAAGAAAAAGAACCTATAAATAAAACTGGCTATGTTAATATACCAGGATTAGGATGGATGCCAATTAAAGTACCATTAACTACTGAAAAAATAAAAGAAGAATTATGAAAAGAGGAGAATATGTAAAAATTACATATATGGAAAATAACAAAATAAAAGAAATGTCAAATTTGAATAGAATATTTATTAAGCTAAATGATAATTATAGACTTATGCAAAAACAAGATAATATTATAGAATCACCTTTAGAACAAATAGTAAGATTAACCAGAGAAAATAATGAAGAAAATAATAACGAATCATATAATAATAATAGTGATAGTAGTACAACCAGTTATGAAATCACTAAAAGAAAAAATATGAGAAAGAAAAAGGTGACCATGGAAGATATTTTTGAAAAATTAGATAAAATGGATAAAAGAATACAAAAATTAGAAAAACATGTATTTAAAAAGAAAAAACAAACAATAAACTCTGACCCTGAAATATCTAGAAATAGATTAGATTCAGATACAACAACAAATATAAGTTCAGAAGAAGAAAAAACTGATAAGAAATTAGTAGAAGTAATAAATAAAATGGAAAATGATTCGGATATTAATATATACGAAGATAGCACTTCGGATACATATACTGACTTGATAAAGAAAACAAATAAATTATATATAGAAACTAATAATTTAAAAGATACAATTAAAGATGAAGATATAATAACAAATCATATAAATATGACTAAACCAGATGGCCTAGAAAATAGAAAAGGATTTTATACAAATGTCGCAACAGGAAGAGATAAAGACTATAAAAAAAGAAGTTATTATGAAAAAACAGATTATTCAAAACAACATAGGAACGATAAAATATGGGGATCAAGATTAATAAGAGGAATAGCAGAAATGGTAAAAACATCTACAGGAGAAAATACTAACTCTTTTTTAGACTTAGACTGCTCTGAAGATATAACTAAAGAAATACAAAAATGGTCAGCAAAAACAGAGAAAACAATTTTAGAAACAAAATTACCCATAGATAAAGTAGGACAATATATTGTAACCACCTTAGTAGGAAATGTTAAAGAATGGTATGAAAATTTAGGAGAAGAAATGATAAAAGCATTACATGCAGCTACAGATGCTAATGCACAGCCTACAACAGATGTGAGTAAAATACTTCAAAAATTTGTAATATCAATTACAGCCGAATTTAGCACGCCAGGAGCAGAAAATTCAATAATTTGTAAAAATATAGAAAAAGGAAGAAATAATCTATTAAACTTAGTTATTTGTGATTTATGCTACTATGAAGAATATGTATGTGAATTTAGTAATTATTTTCATAAAGGAAGATTTAATAATAATGAGAAACCTATGATCTTAGACTTATTCCTACATAAATTACCATATCCAACTAATTTATTAGCATTTAAAGATTATAAAATAGAAGCTAAATCAATAGACACCTTAGGAACTAGGATAGAATATGTAAGAAATTGGATAAATGATAGATGTACTCAAGCAACAAATCTTAGAAATTTATTACAATCAGATATACAGTTATGTTGTGCAAAAGATAAACCAAGTAAATACGGATGTAGTAAAAAATACCCTAAACAAATAAGAAAACACTACAAGAAAAGAAATAAAAAATACATTAGAAGAAATTACAATTTAAGGAATTTTACAAATAATAACAAAAAACGAAGATATATAAATAAAAGAAAATATAGAAATTATTTCAAAAGGAATCCTAAAAAATGTAAATGTTATAATTGTGGAAAAATAGGACACATATCCACAGAATGCAAAGAACCTAGACAAAAACAAATAAAAGAAATTCAGTTAGATAATGATGAATTTATAGACATAGATATAGTTAAGCAAGAAATAGATACGGATAACTTTTCTAGTGAAGATGAAATAATTGAATCAGATATAACAAGTGAAGAAGAAAATGAATCAGACTAAAATAGGAGAAACAAGCGACAAAGATATAATAATAAATTATACACAAGACATAGATTATGAGAAACAACAGATAATATTTGATGAAAAAATTTATGAGAAAATTAGGAAAGAAGAATTAGACCTTACACCAGACTTAGTTTTTAAAAATCAATTTTGGAATGAAACCTTAAAAATTAAAAAACAAAATTATTATATAATCACTAAAAAGGAATTTGTATTAGACATAAAACATTTAAATGGAAAAACAATGATACCTTTAGTATCTAAACAGCTAATTGAAGAAGAAACTAAAAGTATTAAAAATAAACATAATCTAAGATATTGCTATTTTGGAGGAATACAAATTATGTTATATGCACATTTTAAAGAAGGTATAGATACACCAATAGAAATATATTTAGCAGATGATAGAATAACTCATCCTATAGAACAATCCATATTAACACAATTAACCGGAAATCTAATATACCAAAAAGCTAAATTTTTATTTAAACCTGATTTTAATATAAGCATGACGGAACAAAATATAGACAAAGCATTAACGATTTATTGGAAAATCAATGGAATAGAAATGCTACCAGGAAGTAAAGTATTAACTATCAAAGCAAAACAATTATACGTATTAAGTAATAAACCAGGAATAAATAAAAATAAAAGAAAAGGATTAACACATATAAGTAAAATCTTCAAACCTATCCTAAAAGAAATACCTAGGAAAGAACAATTATATATACTACCTAACCAAAACCAAGACTTAGAATTAGTAACTTATAATTTAGAGCAACGAAGAAATCTTCTTAATAGAAGTATGAGTAGAAGGAATCTAAACATAATACCTAGAATTAGGAAAAATATATCGGACCAATATTACGAAAACCAATATTACATAAAAGGAAGAATAATAAGAAATGGAATAAGAATATTAGTACCAATCTTAATTGCTACTAATGCAGGAGAAAATTATATAGCTAAACAACTAATAAGTAAGATTGACAAAATAGAAGAAAGTAATCACACATATACTAATTTCATTACACAACAAGAAGTAACAAGTATGGGAAAAATAAATAGCCCAATAGAAATAGAAGGATTATTATTCAACATAAATCTAGAAATAATGGATAATGAACCAGAAATTATATTAGGAATTAAATGGTTAAATATGGTAGAACCATGGAATCTAACAGAATCAGAATTAGAAATAACAGTTAATACAATAACAATTAATATAAAAAGAGAAACAATTAATGCTATAAATATAATAAAAGAAAGTATATGAGTCATGAAGAAATACATATCTTAATTAAAGTAAAATGTGAAGGATATAACAGTAGATATTATACAGCATATATAGATACAGGAGCTGGAACTAATATATGTAGAAGAAAAGTATTACCAGAAGAATATTGGAAGGAATTAAAAAATCCAATTATAATTGCTGGATTTAACCAAGAAGGAAATCTAGTCCGACACAAAGCTACAAATATAACAATACAAATATGGGATAAAGAACTAGTACTAAATGAATTATACCCATGTGAGGAAATATTTCATGATATAATATTAGGTTATAAAAAATTCTTAAAAAATTATGAACCCTTTACAATCACAAGAAATTATTTATTATTAACTACCCCTTGCAAGCAAAAAATAATAGCTAAAAGAACCTTGGAAAAACAAAGTGAACTAATACCTTGGATTAAAGGAGATAGTAAAATTAAACAATCACTACCTTGTAAAAGTAAAAATAATAAATTACAAATAAGTGAGATTAGTATTGAAGAAGAATTAACTAACGAATTTAAAGAAGTATTTAGCGAAGACCCATTAAAATATTGGCAAAAACACAAGACCCAAATACCAATTAGATTACTAAAAGAGCATGATTTAGTCTATAAAAAACCTATGAAATATACTGAAGAAGATATGATTCAATTTAAATTACACATAACAGAATTATTAAAAGGAAATTTTATCAGAACTAGTGAATCTAAACATAGTAGTCCCGCATTCATAGTAATGAAACACAGTGAACAAAAAAGAGGAAAATCTAGAATGGTAATAGACTATAAAGACTTAAATAAAAAGACAGAAACATTAAATTATCCAATACCAAATAAAGCAGTAATATTAAATAAAGTAAAAGGTTATGAATGGTTCAGTAAATTTGATTGTAAATCAGGATTCTATCATATTAAAATAATAGAAGAATATAGACATTTAACAGCCTTCTCAATACCCAATGGATTTTATGAATGGAATGTATTACCCTTTGGATTTAAAAATTCCCCAGGATATTTTCAAAAATTTATGGATACATATCTTGGAAATATAGATGGTATTATTGTATATATAGATGATATATTATTATTCACTAAAACGAAAGAAGATCATATAAATTTATTAAAAAGATTTAAGAAAATAATAAAAGATGCAGGAATAGCTCTAAGTGAAAAGAAAGCAGAAATATTAAGGAATAAAATAGAATTTTTAGGAATAAAGATAGATAGAAATGGCGTAGAGATGCAAGAACATATATTAAAAAAGATAGCAGAACACATGGAAGAATTAAAAGAAAAGAAACAATTACAAAGTTTTTTAGGATTAGTAAATCAAATTAGAAATTATGTACCTCATTTAAGTGAAAAATTAGTACCACTACAAAAGAAATTAAAAACAAAAACAACAGTATTTGAATGGACTATAGAGGATAAAGAAAACCTGAAGAAAGTAAAGGAATATTGTAAGAAATTACCCAAATTACAAATCCCAGAAATAAATGAAAAAATAAAATGGATAATCTATACAGATGCATCGGATTATGCTTTTGGAAGTATGTTAACATATGTAAATATGGAAAATAACACACAACATATTACATCATTCAACTCAGGAACTTTCAAAGAAAATGAGACAAAATGGGAAATAAATAGAAAGGAATTATTGAGCGTATTAAAAGCATTATTATACTATGAAATATATATAGCACATACACATTTTATATTAAGAACAGATAACACCCAAGTTAAATTTTGGTTAACAAAGGATTTAAAAAATCAATCAATTACTACCAGAAATATTAGAAATATAGTATGTCAAATATCTTTATTTAATTTTGATATTGAACTAATCAGTACTAAAGACAATTTTATTGCAGATTTTTTATCTAGACATATGATACAGGAATAGCTATGAGCTTATAAAGAAGCATTTTATTATGATTGACAGGTACAACCTGAACAAGGGGAAATAGTACAAAAGCTATTACAAGACATACTACAAAAATTACAAGGTATGGAAAAAAATATTGAAAAGCTGGAAAGCAGAATTAGTCAAATGGAAGATAGCAAAAAAGAAGAAATAGACCTGCAAGAATTTAAATAAATAACGATTAACCAAGAAAAATATGACAAAAAAGATAAAGGAAAAGGGATAGAAATTACTACCCACCAGGCCAAAAAACTTAAACCTTTCAATATCCAACTTAGACCAGAACAACCTATTCCAAAAAGAACAGACTTTATTTACCAACTACCAAAACCCCAAACAAATACCTACAGTGAAATAACCAAAAAACCTACACAAAATCAATTTGTACAACGGATACACAACTACCTCAACCAGTTTATACAAGTTGCCAATTACCTAAACATATTGGAATAACTAATGATTATTTTACATACTGTCAAAGTATATTTACTTTCATAAACCTACAGGATAAAAATAAAGAACATAAGATTAAAGAAATATTCCATAAATATTTTAGAAATCATACAGTAGAAGAAAAAGATATAAAGTTTTTCATTGATATTATTTATAAATATACTCTAGAAAAATTAACTATGGATGAAAAAGGTGAAGATAAATTAGTAGAAGAACATATAGAAATATTATATAACATTATAGAAAATATGGAACATAGAGATGACACTACTACCTCAGTATCTACTGAAGACTACCTAAGTGATGGTTAAAATGGAAGCCATAAATAATAAAATAGAAATAATAAATAATAATATTTTAGAATCAAATAAAGTAACATTAGAACAGATAAAAGAAATAAGAAAAAGGATAGAAAATATAGAAACAGAAATTAAAAATATAAAATTAAGAATATTACAAGAAAATAATAAAAAAGAAAAAGAGCCTATAAATAAAACTGGCTATGTTAATATACCAGGATTAGGATGGATGCCAATTAAAGTACCATTAACTACTGAAAAAATAAAAGAAGAATTATGAAAAGAGGAGAATATGTAAAAATTACATATATGGAAAATAACAAAATAAAAGAAATGTCAAATTTGAATAGAATATTTATTAAGCTAAATGATAATTATAGACTTATGCAAAAACAAGATAATATTATAGAATCACCTTTAGAACAAATAGTAAGATTAACCAGAGAAAATAATGAAGAAAATAATAACGAATCATATAATAATAATAGTGATAGTAGTACAACCAGTTATGAAATCACTAAAAGAAAAAATATGAGAAAGAAAAAGGTGACCATGGAAGATATTTTTGAAAAATTAGATAAAATGGATAAAAGAATACAAAAATTAGAAAAACATGTATTTAAAAAGAAAAAACAAACAATAAACTCTGACCCTGAAATATCTAGAAATAGATTAGATTCAGATACAACAACAAATATAAGTTCAGAAGAAGAAAAAACTGATAAGAAATTAGTAGAAGTAATAAATAAAATGGAAAATGATTCGGATATTAATATATACGAAGATAGCACTTCGGATACATATACTGACTTGATAAAGAAAACAAATAAATTATATATAGAAACTAATAATTTAAAAGATACAATTAAAGATGAAGATATAATAACAAATCATATAAATATGACTAAACCAGATGGCCTAGAAAATAGAAAAGGATTTTATACAAATGTCGCAACAGGAAGAGATAAAGACTATAAAAAAAGAAGTTATTATGAAAAAACAGATTATTCAAAACAACATAGGAACGATAAAATATGGGGATCAAGATTAATAAGAGGAATAGCAGAAATGGTAAAAACATCTACAGGAGAAAATACTAACTCTTTTTTAGACTTAGACTGCTCTGAAGATATAACTAAAGAAATACAAAAATGGTCAGCAAAAACAGAGAAAACAATTTTAGAAACAAAATTACCCATAGATAAAGTAGGACAATATATTGTAACCACCTTAGTAGGAAATGTTAAAGAATGGTATGAAAATTTAGGAGAAGAAATGATAAAAGCATTACATGCAGCTACAGATGCTAATGCACAGCCTACAACAGATGTGAGTAAAATACTTCAAAAATTTGTAATATCAATTACAGCCGAATTTAGCACGCCAGGAGCAGAAAATTCAATAATTTGTAAAAATATAGAAAAAGGAAGAAATAATCTATTAAACTTAGTTATTTGTGATTTATGCTACTATGAAGAATATGTATGTGAATTTAGTAATTATTTTCATAAAGGAAGATTTAATAATAATGAGAAACCTATGATCTTAGACTTATTCCTACATAAATTACCATATCCAACTAATTTATTAGCATTTAAAGATTATAAAATAGAAGCTAAATCAATAGACACCTTAGGAACTAGGATAGAATATGTAAGAAATTGGATAAATGATAGATGTACTCAAGCAACAAATCTTAGAAATTTATTACAATCAGATATACAGTTATGTTGTGCAAAAGATAAACCAAGTAAATACGGATGTAGTAAAAAATACCCTAAACAAATAAGAAAACACTACAAGAAAAGAAATAAAAAATACATTAGAAGAAATTACAATTTAAGGAATTTTACAAATAATAACAAAAAACGAAGATATATAAATAAAAGAAAATATAGAAATTATTTCAAAAGGAATCCTAAAAAATGTAAATGTTATAATTGTGGAAAAATAGGACACATATCCACAGAATGCAAAGAACCTAGACAAAAACAAATAAAAGAAATTCAGTTAGATAATGATGAATTTATAGACATAGATATAGTTAAGCAAGAAATAGATACGGATAACTTTTCTAGTGAAGATGAAATAATTGAATCAGATATAACAAGTGAAGAAGAAAATGAATCAGACTAAAATAGGAGAAACAAGCGACAAAGATATAATAATAAATTATACACAAGACATAGATTATGAGAAACAACAGATAATATTTGATGAAAAAATTTATGAGAAAATTAGGAAAGAAGAATTAGACCTTACACCAGACTTAGTTTTTAAAAATCAATTTTGGAATGAAACCTTAAAAATTAAAAAACAAAATTATTATATAATCACTAAAAAGGAATTTGTATTAGACATAAAACATTTAAATGGAAAAACAATGATACCTTTAGTATCTAAACAGCTAATTGAAGAAGAAACTAAAAGTATTAAAAATAAACATAATCTAAGATATTGCTATTTTGGAGGAATACAAATTATGTTATATGCACATTTTAAAGAAGGTATAGATACACCAATAGAAATATATTTAGCAGATGATAGAATAACTCATCCTATAGAACAATCCATATTAACACAATTAACCGGAAATCTAATATACCAAAAAGCTAAATTTTTATTTAAACCTGATTTTAATATAAGCATGACGGAACAAAATATAGACAAAGCATTAACGATTTATTGGAAAATCAATGGAATAGAAATGCTACCAGGAAGTAAAGTATTAACTATCAAAGCAAAACAATTATACGTATTAAGTAATAAACCAGGAATAAATAAAAATAAAAGAAAAGGATTAACACATATAAGTAAAATCTTCAAACCTATCCTAAAAGAAATACCTAGGAAAGAACAATTATATATACTACCTAACCAAAACCAAGACTTAGAATTAGTAACTTATAATTTAGAGCAACGAAGAAATCTTCTTAATAGAAGTATGAGTAGAAGGAATCTAAACATAATACCTAGAATTAGGAAAAATATATCGGACCAATATTACGAAAACCAATATTACATAAAAGGAAGAATAATAAGAAATGGAATAAGAATATTAGTACCAATCTTAATTGCTACTAATGCAGGAGAAAATTATATAGCTAAACAACTAATAAGTAAGATTGACAAAATAGAAGAAAGTAATCACACATATACTAATTTCATTACACAACAAGAAGTAACAAGTATGGGAAAAATAAATAGCCCAATAGAAATAGAAGGATTATTATTCAACATAAATCTAGAAATAATGGATAATGAACCAGAAATTATATTAGGAATTAAATGGTTAAATATGGTAGAACCATGGAATCTAACAGAATCAGAATTAGAAATAACAGTTAATACAATAACAATTAATATAAAAAGAGAAACAATTAATGCTATAAATATAATAAAAGAAAGTATATGAGTCATGAAGAAATACATATCTTAATTAAAGTAAAATGTGAAGGATATAACAGTAGATATTATACAGCATATATAGATACAGGAGCTGGAACTAATATATGTAGAAGAAAAGTATTACCAGAAGAATATTGGAAGGAATTAAAAAATCCAATTATAATTGCTGGATTTAACCAAGAAGGAAATCTAGTCCGACACAAAGCTACAAATATAACAATACAAATATGGGATAAAGAACTAGTACTAAATGAATTATACCCATGTGAGGAAATATTTCATGATATAATATTAGGTTATAAAAAATTCTTAAAAAATTATGAACCCTTTACAATCACAAGAAATTATTTATTATTAACTACCCCTTGCAAGCAAAAAATAATAGCTAAAAGAACCTTGGAAAAACAAAGTGAACTAATACCTTGGATTAAAGGAGATAGTAAAATTAAACAATCACTACCTTGTAAAAGTAAAAATAATAAATTACAAATAAGTGAGATTAGTATTGAAGAAGAATTAACTAACGAATTTAAAGAAGTATTTAGCGAAGACCCATTAAAATATTGGCAAAAACACAAGACCCAAATACCAATTAGATTACTAAAAGAGCATGATTTAGTCTATAAAAAACCTATGAAATATACTGAAGAAGATATGATTCAATTTAAATTACACATAACAGAATTATTAAAAGGAAATTTTATCAGAACTAGTGAATCTAAACATAGTAGTCCCGCATTCATAGTAATGAAACACAGTGAACAAAAAAGAGGAAAATCTAGAATGGTAATAGACTATAAAGACTTAAATAAAAAGACAGAAACATTAAATTATCCAATACCAAATAAAGCAGTAATATTAAATAAAGTAAAAGGTTATGAATGGTTCAGTAAATTTGATTGTAAATCAGGATTCTATCATATTAAAATAATAGAAGAATATAGACATTTAACAGCCTTCTCAATACCCAATGGATTTTATGAATGGAATGTATTACCCTTTGGATTTAAAAATTCCCCAGGATATTTTCAAAAATTTATGGATACATATCTTGGAAATATAGATGGTATTATTGTATATATAGATGATATATTATTATTCACTAAAACGAAAGAAGATCATATAAATTTATTAAAAAGATTTAAGAAAATAATAAAAGATGCAGGAATAGCTCTAAGTGAAAAGAAAGCAGAAATATTAAGGAATAAAATAGAATTTTTAGGAATAAAGATAGATAGAAATGGCGTAGAGATGCAAGAACATATATTAAAAAAGATAGCAGAACACATGGAAGAATTAAAAGAAAAGAAACAATTACAAAGTTTTTTAGGATTAGTAAATCAAATTAGAAATTATGTACCTCATTTAAGTGAAAAATTAGTACCACTACAAAAGAAATTAAAAACAAAAACAACAGTATTTGAATGGACTATAGAGGATAAAGAAAACCTGAAGAAAGTAAAGGAATATTGTAAGAAATTACCCAAATTACAAATCCCAGAAATAAATGAAAAAATAAAATGGATAATCTATACAGATGCATCGGATTATGCTTTTGGAAGTATGTTAACATATGTAAATATGGAAAATAACACACAACATATTACATCATTCAACTCAGGAACTTTCAAAGAAAATGAGACAAAATGGGAAATAAATAGAAAGGAATTATTGAGCGTATTAAAAGCATTATTATACTATGAAATATATATAGCACATACACATTTTATATTAAGAACAGATAACACCCAAGTTAAATTTTGGTTAACAAAGGATTTAAAAAATCAATCAATTACTACCAGAAATATTAGAAATATAGTATGTCAAATATCTTTATTTAATTTTGATATTGAACTAATCAGTACTAAAGACAATTTTATTGCAGATTTTTTATCTAGACATATGATACAGGAATAGCTATGAGCTTATAAAGAAGCATTTTATTATGATTGACAGGTACAACCTGAACAAGGGGAAATAGTACAAAAGCTATTACAAGACATACTACAAAAATTACAAGGTATGGAAAAAAATATTGAAAAGCTGGAAAGCAGAATTAGTCAAATGGAAGATAGCAAAAAAGAAGAAATAGACCTGCAAGAATTTAAAGAAATAACGATTAACCAAGAAAAATATGACAAAAAAGATAAAGGAAAAGGGATAGAAATTACTACCCACCAGGCCAAAAAACTTAAACCTTTCAATATCCAACTTAGACCAGAACAACCTATTCCAAAAAGAACAGACTTTATTTACCAACTACCAAAACCCCAAACAAATACCTACAGTGAAATAACCAAAAAACCTACACAAAATCAATTTGTACAACGGATACACAACTACCTCAACCAGTTTATACAAGTTGCCAATTACCTAAATAAAAATATACAATCACCAGATTTCAACCCAGAAGAATTAATTGGATGGCAAACTAAACCTCTAAAAGGATATAATAAATTAATTGCCCTAAATAAGTCAGATCCAAAATTAGTACAAACTATGTATAACTATGGACTATTACATGCAGTGTATACACAAAATGGAGATAACCTACAATACATACCCGAATTATACCAAGTAGTAAAAAAATACTTGGGAATTACTAAGGCAGACTTAATATTTATTAGGATCTATTCGGCACCCTGCGAAGTTACACCACAAGAAATATATCATTCTATTACAGCAGTAAAGCTAGGACTAACAAGAACAATTATGTGTGAAGAACCTATGGAACAACCTGATTTAACCATTCAAGAAATAGTAGAATTTCTACAAAATAAAAGAGCCATTATGACCAAAGTCATTATTCAAGAGCTAATAAGCAGCTATGAAGAAGGAGGAAAGTGGATCTACAACAGCAAAAATAGCACAATTATCTACTCAAATGCCAAGACAACAAAAGACATAGAAGAACTACCAAGATGGATCACTACCCTGGCAAATTGGGAAGCTACACCAACAACTAATGCACTAAGAACTTATCCAAAGCAGCTGACAGAAAAAACAAAATATCTACTATGTCAACAATTAAAGGATTTATTCAACCTACACCATTGCAAATATTGCAATCAAAAAGAAGACATTCCCAAAGTTTATCTTCCACCAACTATGGCAAAAGAAAAAGGAAAAGAAAAAGAAGAAGAGGAAGAGGACAAGCAAATTGAAGACAAAAGAAGTGAAGACTAAAACTTTCGTATAAAGTCTTGCAAACAAGTTTCAAGACAATTGAAGTAAAGTCTTGCAAACAAGTTTCAAGACAATTGTAGTATTTAGACAAACATTTTCCAATGTTTTGTCTTTAGTTTTAGTTTTGTTTTTTAGTATTGATTAAAAGTTTTGTTTTTTACTCATGTATTATTTCAAGAAATGTAATATTTCTAGGATAGATTTTTAGTCTTATTAGGAAAAGTATTTTGTCTTGGTAGTGTAGTATTCATTCCTTGCCTATATATGTAAGACTTTGTAATTTAGAGAGGGGCATTATCAGCTCTTCTTACTCTTGTACAATAAAAGTCTCTCTTTGAAAAACACTCTCTCTCACATACTCTTACTCTTGCAAAAATCTAGCATCAACTAAAGAAATAATGGAGCAAAATAAGGTACGTAATACTATGACTAGCTAAATTTTCTTTGGCAAGATTTTAGGAAAGTAGTAATAATACTAACATGATAATGATCCTGTGAACACCGGGAGTTCGGCGTAACACCTGTTTAAAGGTTTAATAACAGCAAGTATTTAAAGCTAAAGTGGATTTAGCCTTGCACTTTATCCGCTCCAGGCAGGAGGCCGTTATGCGGTGTTGTGGTGCTTAAATTGGCTTGGGATCCTTACCTGCTTTAAGCACCACAACACCGCATAACGGCCTCCTGCCTGGAGCGGATAAAGTGCAAGGCTAAATCCACTTTAGCTTTAAATACTTGCTGTTATTAAACCTTTAAACAGGTGTTACGCCGAACTCCCGGTGTTCACAGGATCATTATCATGTTAGTATTATTACTACTTTCCTAAAATCTTGCCAAAGAAAATTTAGCTAGTCATAGTATTACGTACCTTATTTTGCTCCATTATTTCTTTAGTTGATGCTAGATTTTTGCAAGAGTAAGAGTATGTGAGAGAGAGTGTTTTTCAAAGAGAGACTTTTATTGTACAAGAGTAAGAAGAGCTGATAATGCCCCTCTCTAAATTACAAAGTCTTACATATATAGGCAAGGAATGAATACTACACTACCAAGACAAAATACTTTTCCTAATAAGACTAAAAATCTATCCTAGAAATATTACATTTCTTGAAATAATACATGAGTAAAAAACAAAACTTTTAATCAATACTAAAAAACAAAACTAAAACTAAAGACAAAACATTGGAAAATGTTTGTCTAAATACTACAATTGTCTTGAAACTTGTTTGCAAGACTTTACTTCAATTGTCTTGAAACTTGTTTGCAAGACTTTATACGAAAGTTTTAGTCTTCACTTCTTTTGTCTTCAATTTGCTTGTCCTCTTCCTCTTCTTCTTTTTCTTTTCCTTTTTCTTTTGCCATAGTTGGTGGAAGATAAACTTTGGGAATGTCTTCTTTTTGATTGCAATATTTGCAATGGTGTAGGTTGAATAAATCCTTTAATTGTTGACATAGTAGATATTTTGTTTCTGTCAGCTGCTTTGGATAAGTTCTTAGTGCATTAGTTGTTGGTGTAGCTTCCCAATTTGCCAGGGTAGTGATCCATCTTGGTAGTTCTTCTATGTCTTTTGTTGTCTTGGCATTTGAGTAGATAATTGTGCTATTTTTGCTGTTGTAGATCCACTTTCCTCCTTCTTCATAGCTGCTTATTAGCTCTTGAATAATGACTTTGGTCATAATGGCTCTTTTATTTTGTAGAAATTCTACTATTTCTTGAATGGTTAAATCAGGTTGTTCCATAGGTTCTTCACACATAATTGTTCTTGTTAGTCCTAGCTTTACTGCTGTAATAGAATGATATATTTCTTGTGGTGTAACTTCGCAGGGTGCCGAATAGATCCTAATAAATATTAAGTCTGCCTTAGTAATTCCCAAGTATTTTTTTACTACTTGGTATAATTCGGGTATGTATTGTAGGTTATCTCCATTTTGTGTATACACTGCATGTAATAGTCCATAGTTATACATAGTTTGTACTAATTTTGGATCTGACTTATTTAGGGCAATTAATTTATTATATCCTTTTAGAGGTTTAGTTTGCCATCCAATTAATTCTTCTGGGTTGAAATCTGGTGATTGTATATTTTTATTTAGGTAATTGGCAACTTGTATAAACTGGTTGAGGTAGTTGTGTATCCGTTGTACAAATTGATTTTGTGTAGGTTTTTTGGTTATTTCACTGTAGGTATTTGTTTGGGGTTTTGGTAGTTGGTAAATAAAGTCTGTTCTTTTTGGAATAGGTTGTTCTGGTCTAAGTTGGATATTGAAAGGTTTAAGTTTTTTGGCCTGGTGGGTAGTAATTTCTATCCCTTTTCCTTTATCTTTTTTGTCATATTTTTCTTGGTTAATCGTTATTTCTTTAAATTCTTGCAGGTCTATTTCTTCTTTTTTGCTATCTTCCATTTGACTAATTCTGCTTTCCAGCTTTTCAATATTTTTTTCCGTACCTTGTAATTTTTGTAGTATGTCTTGTAATAGCTTTTGTACTATTTCCCCTTGTTCAGGTTGTACCTGTCAATCATAATAAAATGCTTCTTTATAAGCTCATAGCTATTCCTGTATCATATGTCTAGATAAAAAATCTGCAATAAAATTGTCTTTAGTACTGATTAGTTCAATATCAAAATTAAATAAAGATATTTGACATACTATATTTCTAATATTTCTGGTAGTAATTGATTGATTTTTTAAATCCTTTGTTAACCAAAATTTAACTTGGGTGTTATCTGTTCTTAATATAAAATGTGTATGTGCTATATATATTTCATAGTATAATAATGCTTTTAATACGCTCAATAATTCCTTTCTATTTATTTCCCATTTTGTCTCATTTTCTTTGAAAGTTCCTGAGTTGAATGATGTAATATGTTGTGTGTTATTTTCCATATTTACATATGTTAACATACTTCCAAAAGCATAATCCGATGCATCTGTATAGATTATCCATTTTATTTTTTCATTTATTTCTGGGATTTGTAATTTGGGTAATTTCTTACAATATTCCTTTACTTTCTTCAGGTTTTCTTTATCCTCTATAGTCCATTCAAATACTGTTGTTTTTGTTTTTAATTTCTTTTGTAGTGGTACTAATTTTTCACTTAAATGAGGTACATAATTTCTAATTTGATTTACTAATCCTAAAAAACTTTGTAATTGTTTCTTTTCTTTTAATTCTTCCATGTGTTCTGCTATCTTTTTTAATATATGTTCTTGCATCTCTACGCCATTTCTATCTATCTTTATTCCTAAAAATTCTATTTTATTCCTTAATATTTCTGCTTTCTTTTCACTTAGAGCTATTCCTGCATCTTTTATTATTTTCTTAAATCTTTTTAATAAATTTATATGATCTTCTTTCGTTTTAGTGAATAATAATATATCATCTATATATACAATAATACCATCTATATTTCCAAGATATGTATCCATAAATTTTTGAAAATATCCTGGGGAATTTTTAAATCCAAAGGGTAATACATTCCATTCATAAAATCCATTGGGTATTGAGAAGGCTGTTAAATGTCTATATTCTTCTATTATTTTAATATGATAGAATCCTGATTTACAATCAAATTTACTGAACCATTCATAACCTTTTACTTTATTTAATATTACTGCTTTATTTGGTATTGGATAATTTAATGTTTCTGTCTTTTTATTTAAGTCTTTATAGTCTATTACCATTCTAGATTTTCCTCTTTTTTGTTCACTGTGTTTCATTACTATGAATGCGGGACTACTATGTTTAGATTCACTAGTTCTGATAAAATTTCCTTTTAATAATTCTGTTATGTGTAATTTAAATTGAATCATATCTTCTTCAGTATATTTCATAGGTTTTTTATAGACTAAATCATGCTCTTTTAGTAATCTAATTGGTATTTGGGTCTTGTGTTTTTGCCAATATTTTAATGGGTCTTCGCTAAATACTTCTTTAAATTCGTTAGTTAATTCTTCTTCAATACTAATCTCACTTATTTGTAATTTATTATTTTTACTTTTACAAGGTAGTGATTGTTTAATTTTACTATCTCCTTTAATCCAAGGTATTAGTTCACTTTGTTTTTCCAAGGTTCTTTTAGCTATTATTTTTTGCTTGCAAGGGGTAGTTAATAATAAATAATTTCTTGTGATTGTAAAGGGTTCATAATTTTTTAAGAATTTTTTATAACCTAATATTATATCATGAAATATTTCCTCACATGGGTATAATTCATTTAGTACTAGTTCTTTATCCCATATTTGTATTGTTATATTTGTAGCTTTGTGTCGGACTAGATTTCCTTCTTGGTTAAATCCAGCAATTATAATTGGATTTTTTAATTCCTTCCAATATTCTTCTGGTAATACTTTTCTTCTACATATATTAGTTCCAGCTCCTGTATCTATATATGCTGTATAATATCTACTGTTATATCCTTCACATTTTACTTTAATTAAGATATGTATTTCTTCATGACTCATATACTTTCTTTTATTATATTTATAGCATTAATTGTTTCTCTTTTTATATTAATTGTTATTGTATTAACTGTTATTTCTAATTTCTGATTCTGTTAGATTCCATGGTTCTACCATATTTAACCATTTAATTCCTAATATAATTTCTGGTTCATTATCCATTATTTCTAGATTTATGTTGAATAATAATCCTTCTATTTCTATTGGGCTATTTATTTTTCCCATACTTGTTACTTCTTGTTGTGTAATGAAATTAGTATATGTGTGATTACTTTCTTCTATTTTGTCAATCTTACTTATTAGTTGTTTAGCTATATAATTTTCTCCTGCATTAGTAGCAATTAAGATTGGTACTAATATTCTTATTCCATTTCTTATTATTCTTCCTTTTATGTAATATTGGTTTTCGTAATATTGGTCCGATATATTTTTCCTAATTCTAGGTATTATGTTTAGATTCCTTCTACTCATACTTCTATTAAGAAGATTTCTTCGTTGCTCTAAATTATAAGTTACTAATTCTAAGTCTTGGTTTTGGTTAGGTAGTATATATAATTGTTCTTTCCTAGGTATTTCTTTTAGGATAGGTTTGAAGATTTTACTTATATGTGTTAATCCTTTTCTTTTATTTTTATTTATTCCTGGTTTATTACTTAATACGTATAATTGTTTTGCTTTGATAGTTAATACTTTACTTCCTGGTAGCATTTCTATTCCATTGATTTTCCAATAAATCGTTAATGCTTTGTCTATATTTTGTTCCGTCATGCTTATATTAAAATCAGGTTTAAATAAAAATTTAGCTTTTTGGTATATTAGATTTCCGGTTAATTGTGTTAATATGGATTGTTCTATAGGAATGATTTATTCTATCATCTGCTAAATATATTTCTATTGGTGTATCTATACCTTCTTTAAAATGTGCATATAACATAATTTGTATTCCTCCAAAATAGCAATATCTTAGATTATGTTTATTTTTAATACTTTTAGTTTCTTCTTCAATTAGCTGTTTAGATACTAAAGGTATCATTGTTTTTCCATTTAAATGTTTTATGTCTAATACAAATTCCTTTTTAGTGATTATATAATAATTTTGTTTTTTAATTTTTAAGGTTTCATTCCAAAATTGATTTTTAAAAACTAAGTCTGGTGTAAGGTCTAATTCTTCTTTCCTAATTTTCTCATAAATTTTTTCATCAAATATTATCTGTTGTTTCTCATAATCTATGTCTTGTGTATAATTTATTATTATATCTTTGTCGGTTTTTTCTCCTATTTTAGTCTGATTCATTTTCTTCTTCACTTGTTATATCTGATTCAATTATTTCATCTTCACTAGAAAAGTTATCCGTATCTATTTCTTGCTTAACTATATCTATGTCTATAAATTCATCATTATCTAACTGAATTTCTTTTATTTGTTTTTGTCTAGGTTCTTTGCATTCTGTGGATATGTGTCCTATTTTTCCACAATTATAACATTTACATTTTTTAGGATTCCTTTTGAAATAATTTCTATATTTTCTTTTATTTATATATCTTCGTTTTTTGTTATTATTTGTAAAATTCCTTAAATTGTAATTTCTTCTAATGTATTTTTTATTTCTTTTCTTGTAGTGTTTTCTTATTTGTTTAGGGTATTTTTTACTACATCCGTATTTACTTGGTTTATCTTTTGCACAACATAACTGTATATCTGATTGTAATAAATTTCTAAGATTTGTTGCTTGAGTACATCTATCATTTATCCAATTTCTTACATATTCTATCCTAGTTCCTAAGGTGTCTATTGATTTAGCTTCTATTTTATAATCTTTAAATGCTAATAAATTAGTTGGATATGGTAATTTATGTAGGAATAAGTCTAAGATCATAGGTTTCTCATTATTATTAAATCTTCCTTTATGAAAATAATTACTAAATTCACATACATATTCTTCATAGTAGCATAAATCACAAATAACTAAGTTTAATAGATTATTTCTTGCTTTTTCTATATTTTTACAAATTATTGAATTTTCTGCTCCTGGCGTGCTAAATTCGGCTGTAATTGATATTACAAATTTTTGAAGTATTTTACTCACATCTGTTGTAGGCTGTGCATTAGCATCTGTAGCTGCATGTAATGCTTTTATCATTTTCTTCTCCTAAATTTTCATACCATTCTTTAACATTTCCTACTAAGGTGGTTACAATATATTGTCCTACTTTATCTATGGGTAATTTTGTTTCTAAAATTGTTTTCTCTGTTTTTGCTGACCATTTTTGTATTTCTTTAGTTATATCTTCAGAGCAGTCTAAGTCTAAAAAAGAGTTAGTATTTTCTCCTGTAGATGTTTTTACCATTTCTGCTATTCCTCTTATTAATCTTGATCCCCATATTTTATCGTTCCTATGTTGTTTTGAATAATCTGTTTTTTCATAATAACTTCTTTTTTTATAGTCTTTATCTCTTCCTGTTGCGACATTTGTATAAAATCCTTTTCTATTTTCTAGGCCATCTGGTTTAGTCATATTTATATGATTTGTTATTATATCTTCATCTTTAATTGTATCTTTTAAATTATTAGTTTCTATATATAATTTATTTGTTTTCTTTTATCAAGTCAGTATATGTATCCGAAGTGCTATCTTCGTATATATTAATATCCGAATCATTTTCCATTTTATTTATTACTTCTACTAATTTCTTATCAGTTTTTTCTTCTTCTGAACTTATATTTGTTGTTGTATCTGAATCTAATCTATTTCTAGATATTTCAGGGTCAGAGTTTATTGTTTGTTTTTTCTTTTTAAATACATGTTTTTCTAATTTTTGTATTCTTTTATCCATTTTATCTAATTTTTCAAAAATATCTTCCATGGTCACCTTTTTCTTTCTCATATTTTTTCTTTTAGTGATTTCATAACTGGTTGTACTACTATCACTATTATTATTA
This sequence comes from Nicotiana benthamiana, assembly GCA_034376525.1. Taxonomy (NCBI): domain Eukaryota; kingdom Viridiplantae; phylum Streptophyta; class Magnoliopsida; order Solanales; family Solanaceae; genus Nicotiana; species Nicotiana benthamiana. The sequence continues at coordinate 80,524 of JAXGFW010000118.1, forward strand.
TATGATTCGTTATTATTTTCTTCATTATTTTCTCTGGTTAATCTTACTATTTGTTCTAAAGGTGATTCTATAATATTATCTTGTTTTTGCATAAGTCTATAATTATCATTTAGCTTAATAAATATTCTATTCAAATTTGACATTTCTTTTATTTTGTTATTTTCCATATATGTAATTTTTACATATTCTCCTCTTTTCATAATTCTTCTTTTATTTTTTCAGTAGTTAATGGTACTTTAATTGGCATCCATCCTAATCCTGGTATATTAACATAGCCAGTTTTATTTATAGGTTCTTTTTTTTTTTTTATTATTTTCTTGTAATATTCTTAATTTTATATTTTTAATTTCTGTTTCTATATTTTCTATCCTTTTTCTTATTTTCTTTTATTCTGTTCTAATGTTACTTTATTTGATTCTAAAATATTATTATTTATTATTTCTATTTTATTATTTATGGCTTCCATTTTAACCATCACTTAGGTAGTCTTCAGTAGATACTGAGGTAGTAGTGTCATCTCTATGTTCCATATTTTCTATAATGTTATATAATATTTCTATATGTTCTTCTACTAATTTATCTTCACCTTTTTCATCCATAGTTAATTTTTCTAGAGTATATTTATAAATAATATCAATGAAAAACTTTATATCTTTTTCTTCTACTGTATGATTTCTAAAATATTTATGGAATATTTCTTTAATCTTATGTTCTTTATTTTTATCCTGTAGGTTTATGAAAGTAAATATACTTTGACAGTATGTAAAATAATCATTAGTTATTCCAATATGTCTAGGTCGGGTTCCTAAATATTTTCTAACTATTTGATGTATACCTAAATATTCTATTCCTAACTTTAAGTGTGTTAAAAATTTTCCAAAGTTATTCTCTAATTGATGCAAATAAGGAGTAGTTGCTAATCCAATCTGGAAAGTAATAGGATATGTTTCCATTAATTTTCTTGTAACATTAGCAAATTCTATGTCTCCAGTATAAACAAGTATTTTATTGTAAGCATACAAGCATTTAAATCCATGTCAAAATAACTAATAAGGCAAAATTAATTCAAATTTTTGACAAGTCCAAATTTTTTAATAAGGCAAGTTTTTAGGACGATAATGATAATACCAATATGATACTGAGGCTCTGATACCAAAAGGGGAAGGGAACGGAATAACGAAGGGCTAAAGGTACAATATCAGTAGCGGTAAGTAAAGCAGGTAAGGATCCCAAGCCAATTTAAGCACCACAACACCGCATAACGGCCTCCTGCCTGGAGCGGATAAAGTGCAAGGCTAAATCCACTTTAGCTTTAAATACTTGCTGTTATTAAACCTTTAAACAGGTGTTACGCCGAACTCCCGGTGTTCACAGGATCATTATCATGTTAGTATTATTACTACTTTCCTAAAATCTTGCCAAAGAAAATTTAGCTAGTCATAGTATTACGTACCTTATTTTGCTCCATTATTTCTTTAGTTGATGCTAGATTTTTGCAAGAGTAAGAGTATGTGAGAGAGAGTGTTTTTCAAAGAGAGACTTTTATTGTACAAGAGTAAGAAGAGCTGATAATGCCCCTCTCTAAATTACAAAGTCTTACATATATAGGCAAGGAATGAATACTACACTACCAAGACAAAATACTTTTCCTAATAAGACTAAAAATCTATCCTAGAAATATTACATTTCTTGAAATAATACATGAGTAAAAAACAAAACTTTTAATCAATACTAAAAAACAAAACTAAAACTAAAGACAAAACATTGGAAAATGTTTGTCTAAATACTACAATTGTCTTGAAACTTGTTTGCAAGACTTTACTTCAATTGTCTTGAAACTTGTTTGCAAGACTTTATACGAAAGTTTTAGTCTTCACTTCTTTTGTCTTCAATTTGCTTGTCCTCTTCCTCTTCTTCTTTTTCTTTTCCTTTTTCTTTTGCCATAGTTGGTGGAAGATAAACTTTGGGAATGTCTTCTTTTTGATTGCAATATTTGCAATGGTGTAGGTTGAATAAATCCTTTAATTGTTGACATAGTAGATATTTTGTTTTTTCTGTCAGCTGCTTTGGATAAGTTCTTAGTGCATTAGTTGTTGGTGTAGCTTCCCAATTTGCCAGGGTAGTGATCCATCTTGGTAGTTCTTCTATGTCTTTTGTTGTCTTGGCATTTGAGTAGATAATTGTGCTATTTTTGCTGTTGTAGATCCACTTTCCTCCTTCTTCATAGCTGCTTATTAGCTCTTGAATAATGACTTTGGTCATAATGGCTCTTTTATTTTGTAGAAATTCTACTATTTCTTGAATGGTTAAATCAGGTTGTTCCATAGGTTCTTCACACATAATTGTTCTTGTTAGTCCTAGCTTTACTGCTGTAATAGAATGATATATTTCTTGTGGTGTAACTTCGCAGGGTGCCGAATAGATCCTAATAAATATTAAGTCTGCCTTAGTAATTCCCAAGTATTTTTTTACTACTTGGTATAATTCGGGTATGTATTGTAGGTTATCTCCATTTTGTGTATACACTGCATGTAATAGTCCATAGTTATACATAGTTTGTACTAATTTTGGATCTGACTTATTTAGGGCAATTAATTTATTATATCCTTTTAGAGGTTTAGTTTGCCATCCAATTAATTCTTCTGGGTTGAAATCTGGTGATTGTATATTTTTATTTAGGTAATTGGCAACTTGTATAAACTGGTTGAGGTAGTTGTGTATCCGTTGTACAAATTGATTTTGTGTAGGTTTTTTGGTTATTTCACTGTAGGTATTTGTTTGGGGTTTTGGTAGTTGGTAAATAAAGTCTGTTCTTTTTGGAATAGGTTGTTCTGGTCTAAGTTGGATATTGAAAGGTTTAAGTTTTTTGGCCTGGTGGGTAGTAATTTCTATCCCTTTTCCTTTATCTTTTTTGTCATATTTTTCTTGGTTAATCGTTATTTCTTTAAATTCTTGCAGGTCTATTTCTTCTTTTTTGCTATCTTCCATTTGACTAATTCTGCTTTCCAGCTTTTCAATATTTTTTTCCGTACCTTGTAATTTTTGTAGTATGTCTTGTAATAGCTTTTGTACTATTTCCCCTTGTTCAGGTTGTACCTGTCAATCATAATAAAATGCTTCTTTATAAGCTCATAGCTATTCCTGTATCATATGTCTAGATAAAAAATCTGCAATAAAATTGTCTTTAGTACTGATTAGTTCAATATCAAAATTAAATAAAGATATTTGACATACTATATTTCTAATATTTCTGGTAGTAATTGATTGATTTTTTAAATCCTTTGTTAACCAAAATTTAACTTGGGTGTTATCTGTTCTTAATATAAAATGTGTATGTGCTATATATATTTCATAGTATAATAATGCTTTTAATACGCTCAATAATTCCTTTCTATTTATTTCCCATTTTGTCTCATTTTCTTTGAAAGTTCCTGAGTTGAATGATGTAATATGTTGTGTGTTATTTTCCATATTTACATATGTTAACATACTTCCAAAAGCATAATCCGATGCATCTGTATAGATTATCCATTTTATTTTTTCATTTATTTCTGGGATTTGGGTAATTTCTTACAATATTCCTTTACTTTCTTCAGGTTTTCTTTATCCTCTATAGTCCATTCAAATACTGTTGTTTTTGTTTTTAATTTCTTTTGTAGTGGTACTAATTTTTCACTTAAATGAGGTACATAATTTCTAATTTGATTTACTAATCCTAAAAAACTTTGTAATTGTTTCTTTTCTTTTAATTCTTCCATGTGTTCTGCTATCTTTTTTAATATATGTTCTTGCATCTCTACGCCATTTCTATCTATCTTTATTCCTAAAAATTCTATTTTATTCCTTAATATTTCTGCTTTCTTTTCACTTAGAGCTATTCCTGCATCTTTTATTATTTTCTTAAATCTTTTTAATAAATTTATATGATCTTCTTTCGTTTTAGTGAATAATAATATATCATCTATATATACAATAATACCATCTATATTTCCAAGATATGTATCCATAAATTTTTGAAAATATCCTGGGGAATTTTTAAATCCAAAGGGTAATACATTCCATTCATAAAATCCATTGGGTATTGAGAAGGCTGTTAAATGTCTATATTCTTCTATTATTTTAATATGATAGAATCCTGATTTACAATCAAATTTACTGAACCATTCATAACCTTTTACTTTATTTAATATTACTGCTTTATTTGGTATTGGATAATTTAATGTTTCTGTCTTTTTATTTAAGTCTTTATAGTCTATTACCATTCTAGATTTTCCTCTTTTTTGTTCACTGTGTTTCATTACTATGAATGCGGGACTACTATGTTTAGATTCACTAGTTCTGATAAAATTTCCTTTTAATAATTCTGTTATGTGTAATTTAAATTGAATCATATCTTCTTCAGTATATTTCATAGGTTTTTTATAGACTAAATCATGCTCTTTTAGTAATCTAATTGGTATTTGGGTCTTGTGTTTTTGCCAATATTTTAATGGGTCTTCGCTAAATACTTCTTTAAATTCGTTAGTTAATTCTTCTTCAATACTAATCTCACTTATTTGTAATTTATTATTTTTACTTTTACAAGGTAGTGATTGTTTAATTTTACTATCTCCTTTAATCCAAGGTATTAGTTCACTTTGTTTTTCCAAGGTTCTTTTAGCTATTATTTTTTGCTTGCAAGGGGTAGTTAATAATAAATAATTTCTTGTGATTGTAAAGGGTTCATAATTTTTTAAGAATTTTTTATAACCTAATATTATATCATGAAATATTTCCTCACATGGGTATAATTCATTTAGTACTAGTTCTTTATCCCATATTTGTATTGTTATATTTGTAGCTTTGTGTCGGACTAGATTTCCTTCTTGGTTAAATCCAGCAATTATAATTGGATTTTTTAATTCCTTCCAATATTCTTCTGGTAATACTTTTCTTCTACATATATTAGTTCCAGCTCCTGTATCTATATATGCTGTATAATATCTACTGTTATATCCTTCACATTTTACTTTAATTAAGATATGTATTTCTTCATGACTCATATACTTTCTTTTATTATATTTATAGCATTAATTGTTTCTCTTTTTATATTAATTGTTATTGTATTAACTGTTATTTCTAATTCTGATTCTGTTAGATTCCATGGTTCTACCATATTTAACCATTTAATTCCTAATATAATTTCTGGTTCATTATCCATTATTTCTAGATTTATGTTGAATAATAATCCTTCTATTTCTATTGGGCTATTTATTTTTCCCATACTTGTTACTTCTTGTTGTGTAATGAAATTAGTATATGTGTGATTACTTTCTTCTATTTTGTCAATCTTACTTATTAGTTGTTTAGCTATATAATTTTCTCCTGCATTAGTAGCAATTAAGATTGGTACTAATATTCTTATTCCATTTCTTATTATTCTTCCTTTTATGTAATATTGGTTTTCGTAATATTGGTCCGATATATTTTTCCTAATTCTAGGTATTATGTTTAGATTCCTTCTACTCATACTTCTATTAAGAAGATTTCTTCGTTGCTCTAAATTATAAGTTACTAATTCTAAGTCTTGGTTTTGGTTAGGTAGTATATATAATTGTTCTTTCCTAGGTATTTCTTTTAGGATAGGTTTGAAGATTTTACTTATATGTGTTAATCCTTTTCTTTTATTTTTATTTATTCCTGGTTTATTACTTAATACGTATAATTGTTTTGCTTTGATAGTTAATACTTTACTTCCTGGTAGCATTTCTATTCCATTGATTTTCCAATAAATCGTTAATGCTTTGTCTATATTTTGTTCCGTCATGCTTATATTAAAATCAGGTTTAAATAAAAATTTAGCTTTTTGGTATATTAGATTTCCGGTTAATTGTGTTAATATGGATTGTTCTATAGGATGAGTTATTCTATCATCTGCTAAATATATTTCTATTGGTGTATCTATACCTTCTTTAAAATGTGCATATAACATAATTTGTATTCCTCCAAAATAGCAATATCTTAGATTATGTTTATTTTTAATACTTTTAGTTTCTTCTTCAATTAGCTGTTTAGATACTAAAGGTATCATTGTTTTTCCATTTAAATGTTTTATGTCTAATACAAATTCCTTTTTAGTGATTATATAATAATTTTGTTTTTTAATTTTTAAGGTTTCATTCCAAAATTGATTTTTAAAAACTAAGTCTGGTGTAAGGTCTAATTCTTCTTTCCTAATTTTCTCATAAATTTTTTCATCAAATATTATCTGTTGTTTCTCATAATCTATGTCTTGTGTATAATTTATTATTATATCTTTGTCGCTTGTTTCTCCTATTTTAGTCTGATTCATTTTCTTCTTCACTTGTTATATCTGATTCAATTATTTCATCTTCACTAGAAAAGTTATCCGTATCTATTTCTTGCTTAACTATATCTATGTCTATAAATTCATCATTATCTAACTGAATTTCTTTTATTTGTTTTTGTCTAGGTTCTTTGCATTCTGTGGATATGTGTCCTATTTTTCCACAATTATAACATTTACATTTTTTAGGATTCCTTTTGAAATAATTTCTATATTTTCTTTTATTTATATATCTTCGTTTTTTGTTATTATTTGTAAAATTCCTTAAATTGTAATTTCTTCTAATGTATTTTTTATTTCTTTTCTTGTAGTGTTTTCTTATTTGTTTAGGGTATTTTTTACTACATCCGTATTTACTTGGTTTATCTTTTGCACAACATAACTGTATATCTGATTGTAATAAATTTCTAAGATTTGTTGCTTGAGTACATCTATCATTTATCCAATTTCTTACATATTCTATCCTAGTTCCTAAGGTGTCTATTGATTTAGCTTCTATTTTATAATCTTTAAATGCTAATAAATTAGTTGGATATGGTAATTTATGTAGGAATAAGTCTAAGATCATAGGTTTCTCATTATTATTAAATCTTCCTTTATGAAAATAATTACTAAATTCACATACATATTCTTCATAGTAGCATAAATCACAAATAACTAAGTTTAATAGATTATTTCTTGCTTTTTCTATATTTTTACAAATTATTGAATTTTCTGCTCCTGGCGTGCTAAAT